>CM070107.1:4261289-4553789 GCA_036178185.1 Liparis tanakae
CACAAGTTACGGTGTTGTACCACATGGGCTGTTTTTACACTCATGTTCACGGTTAAGTGCGCCCCTTGTGGAATGGTTATCCGCAGGCGTTCGGCAAAGACATTATTAGATGGGATACCCGAAAGCCTCCCGGGTATCGGTTGTGCGGTTGTCTCCGGTGGTGTTTTCGGTGCCTGACGTCCACCGCCGTGTTCCCACAGTGGCCCAGACTTCGCTGCTCGTCCAGAACAGTTGCGTCATCGTGTGTGGGATCCTACTGATGGTTGTTTTCCAGTTCAAAGAACAGCTTGTGGAGCTTTACAATGGATGGATTCTGGTAAGATCTCCCCCCCCCACACACACACACACTCACACACACACACAATCCGCACCCCTCCCCCCCTTTCTGTGCCAACACACTCGCCGTTTCAACGTGATCCGATTGGGGTTTTGACTCGGTTCTTTCCTCGAGTGCAACACTCTGACCCCGAGACTGAAAGTTGCTCCTCATTGATACGGATGCTGCTTCCTTATCATTTACGACCACTCGAAAAGCTTTTTTTTTCCAAGCGAAATTATTGCAGTTCACTTCCAGAAGGCCTTTGACCGGCTTAACTTAAACCGTACAGTACTTTAGTCGCTCATTTTCTCTCAGATGAATCGTGAACTCGACGATGGCGCTTTGTCGATGAAGCTCCCCGGGTCGTGATGGTAACCCATCTCTAGTTTACACAGTCTTCTATTTGTTTTGCTTGTTTTGCAAAGCGGCTTGTTTGCACTTGTTGAGCTATGCGGCTTCGCGAGCACCCCCCCGCCCCACACACACACACACACACACACACACACACACACACACACAAAGGGTTCCGATCTAATTCTGCTGCAGAGAAAAAAACTAAGAAAATGCCCTTTCTGAATAATTTTGATGAGAGAGAGCAAGAGCGAGAGAAAGAGAGAGAGAGAGAGAGAGGGGGGGGGGGGGTGAAACAGAGAGATGGAGTGTCTCGCCGAGAGCTCTGGTGTAATCAGCAGGTCCCTCAAAGACGGTCACATGACAGAGGGAGAAATGTGGCGCGGCTCGTTGAAGCTTTTTTTTTTGTTGCTCTACGATTGGAACTCAGAGAAAGAAAGACGAGAGAAGAAAAAAAAACGAGTGGTCGGCCAGCGTTTGAAATCAAATTTAAATGAGACATTTGCAGAAGAAACGTGTGGGTTCTTCATCACTCAGCGGAGGTCACATGCTGAGCGTTATGTATTAGCTGTTGCGCTTGTTGTTTTCATAGATTTTATTTCATTGATCCCCCCCCCCCACAGGTAGTTTAGTTATTGATTTCTGTAGTGTTTTTATTATTTATTTATAGCCTTTATTTAACCAGGTCCGTCCCATTGAGATACAATGACCTCAAGTTTACATGTTCCTGAAGCAGTCCATACGACCATTGGTGCAGACTACATTTAACTTTATAACTTTAACCAAACCACACTATATTACACACTATACACCAGTTTAAAAAATATATATGTTTTTTTTCAGATTCTTCAGGATTTTTTTGCCTGTGAAGCTAAAAACAAAAACTCTAAAAAGGCCTCAGGCAAAAACAATCCAACATGGAAAAACACTTTAACTGGTTTAACTGGTTATTTAAGCCCAAAAGGTCACGGACTACAGCTTGAGGCGTATTTTGGCCAGAAGGGAATGATTCAAAACCAACTAAAGTGTGTGTCATAAATACGTTACATGTAGTGCAACAATGTCGCGGCTAGTGTGTGTGTTTTTAATAACTTTCAGGACAATGATGGAGGAATAAGTTACAGGGAAACCTGGGAAAAGTCTTGGAATTTAAAAATGTTTATTTCCAGGCCTGGAAAAGTCCTTAATTATTATTTTTTAATCCCAAAAGTTTTTGAAAAGTCCCGGAAATTTGTTATATTCACAGTTTGATAAAAAAAAGAATACAAATTTATATACATATTTATTCTTTTAATAAAACTTTCATTAATTTGGTGTCATTTATGGTTCATACTCATGTATTCATCAAGATTTCACTAAATGGAAATCTGGTTTAAGTTATATCAAGCTTTATCTGTACAGGCAATAGTTATCAATCACACCAAGTCTTTGTTGGTTTTAGCTTCATCCTTTTAATTAATATTGTATAAATATAACGTGCAAATGTGAAAACAATATCCCTTATTTGGTTTGTCCAGACCACCTGCTACATTCTGGTGATCACCATCGCCAACATCGCCAACCTGGCCAGTACGGCGACGGCCATCACCATCCAGAGGGACTGGGTGGTGGTGGTGGCCGGCCAGGACAGCAGCACGCTGGCAGGTCAGTGTCCACGCCGCCTCGTTGTGTCACGTCTCCTCGGCGTGGCGGACTCTGCACCCTCGGTGCTGACTCACTCTTGTTTCTTTACTTTTATGCGCCCCGGATTGTTATAAACTATTTCAACGATTTGCCTCACGTGGCGGAAACACTCGGTGAACTTGATGATCTTACGTTCCTCTCAGTTCTATCCACGCGATAATCATATGAGTGTAAAGAAATAATAAGGAAAGAACTGAAATGACGTCAACATTTCCTTTGACTCTGTCATCGCCATGACAACTGCACACCGCTTAATTATTCACTTAAATACACTTGAATGCACTTAAATACAGGTAACTCTTCACTTTAAATACAATTAAATACACTTAACTCTTCACTTTAAATACAATTAAATACACTTAACTCTTCACTTTAAATACAATTAAATACTGGTAACTCTTCACTTTAAATACAATTAAATACACTTAACTCTTCACTTTAAATACAATTAAATACAGGTAACTCTTCACTTTAAATACAATTAAATACAGGTAACTCTTCACTTTAAATGCAATTAAATACACGTAACTCTTCACTTTAAATACAATTAAATGCAATTAAATACACGTAACGCTTCACTTTAAATACAATTAAATACACTTAAATACACGTAACTCTTCACTTTAAATATAATTAAATACACGTAACTCTTCACTTTAAATACATTTAAATACATGTAACTCTTCACTTTAAATACAATTAAATACACGTAACTACAATTAAAGGTGGTTCTACCCCCCCCCCCCCCCCCTCCTCGTCTCAACCAGACATGAACGCCACGGTGCGGATCATCGACCAGCTGACCAACATCCTGGCGCCCATGCTGGTGGGTCAGATCATGGCGTTCGGCTCGCCGTTCATCGGCTGCGGCTTCATCTCCGGCTGGAACCTGTGCTCCATGTGCGTGGAGTACGCGCTGCTGTGGAAGGTGTACCAGAAGACGCCGGCGCTGGCCTCCAAAGCCGGCGCCAAGGAGCCGCAGCACGAGCTCAAGCAGCTGGGCTCGCCCAAAGGTCAGGAGGAGACCCTCCCGCTCTAAACCGCGGCGTCCGGCCCGATCCTAAACCCGATTCCTTCCCCTCAGACTCGGAGAGCGGCCAGAGTCCCGAGGAGTCGTCCCAGCCGCTGATGAACGACCCCTCGGCGGCGGCGGCGGCGGCGGCGGCCGACTCGCCCAAGAGCGGCGGCTGCTGCTACCAGGCCGCGGAGCCGCTGCGCACCCTGAGGGCCGGCTGGGTGGCGTACTACAAGCAGAACATCTTCCTGGCCGGCATGTCGCTGTCCTTCCTCTACATGACGGTGCTGGGCTTCGACTGCATCACCACGGGCTACGCCTACACGCAGGGCCTCAACGGCTCGGTGCTCAGCCTGCTGATGGGCGCCTCGGCCGTGGCGGGCATCTGCGGCACCGTGGCGTTCACCTGGGTCCGCAAGCGCTGCGGCCTGATCCGCACGGGCTTCGTCTCCGGCGTGGCCCAGCTGGCGTGCCTGATGCTGTGCGTGGCGTCCGTGTTCGCGCCCGGGAGCCCCTTCGACCTGAGCGTGTCGCCCTTCCAGGACATTTACACGCACCTGATCGGAGAGAAGGCGCTGCCGGAGGCCGAGCACCACCTCGCCGGGCTGGTCGCCGGCGGCAACGCCACCACCACCACCACGCCGTCGCCCGCCGAGGAGCTGCCGCCGCTGCCGTCCTACATGTCCGTCGGCCTGCTGTTCGCCGGGGTGATCGCGGCGAGGATCGGTGAGTAGAAAACGCGCGGACCCCCCCGACTCGATTCGGGGCGTTATCGTATTTCGCGATGTTTCGGCTCCAAAGGGCGACGTCCCACCGGCAGCCGGGGCAGAGTTCACGTTTTATTGCTTCATTTGAAAGGAAATGAGAGTCTAAGTGCGATAGAGTCCGTGCTGTGTCGGCGTTTCCATTGGCGAGATTGCCAAAATGGCCGTTTCCCAAATTACGACTTCCTTAAAAAGGGACTCGGTCGAGCCGGACTTCCAACCGGAGACGTCAGAGCCATGCTGGCGACCTTCGATCCCGACGCTATCGCTCCGATAATCCTCCGCGGCGGCGGCGGCTACCGCGGACGATTATCTAAACGCTTTCATAACGCGGCCGTAAAACAACGCCGCCCTCCGCCCTCCGCCCCCTGCAGGCCTGTGGTCCTTCGACCTGACGGTGACGCAGCTCATCCAGGAGAACGTGATGGAGTCGGAGCGCGGCGTGATCAACGGGGTGCAGAACTCCATGAACTACCTCCTGGACCTGCTGCACTTCATCATGGTGATCCTGGCGCCCAACCCCGAGGCCTTCGGCCTGCTGGTCATCATCTCCGTGTCCTTCGTGGCCATGGGTCACCTCATGTACTTTGGATTCGCCTTCAAGAGCCTGGGCAGCCGCCTCTTCCTCTGCTGCTCGCCGGAGCAGAAGCTGGAGCCGGCGGACGGCCTCTCGCTTCCCACCGTCGTCTAAACTAACTCCGCCCCTTCTTCTTTTTATTTTGGTTTTGAAGAGACTCCGTCCGAGGTACATATTTCTCACGCCTTACCCCGATGGCCCCTTTGCATCTCCTCAAACGTTGCTTTTTTTTAAGTCTGGGAGGGGGGGGGGGGGCGGGTTGAGAGCCTCAACCTCATCTGCGGGGGGGGAGGGGGGGGGGTCAAACGAGGACCCCCGTCACGCATCCTCCGCCCAGCGGCAGAGCTTCAGTCAAGGGGCTTCAGCTAACTAACGGACAGGATCGGAGCGCTCGCTGCGCTCTGATTGGCCGAGCCTGCACACGTAAGGAGGCGCTAGTTGTGGATGTCTTCCTCCAGAGGTGTAGGAGGGGGGGGGGCTCTTTATTTAACCAAACACACGACTGGGTCTCGTCTCTTTTTTTTTAATACACAGTTTATAAGGATTATGCAGTTGACTGTATGTGTTCAGGAAATGCAGTGGTTTAAAAATAATAATAATTGTATCATCAGTATTGTTTAACAGAAGACAGAAAAGAGAAATTCCTATGCAGTCTTGTCGATATCGCTCTCAGTTACCAAAGTCAGAAGTCCATCTTGCGGCATAAAAAAGGAAGTGAGGGAAACCAGGTGTCCATCCGAAGCGTTCCCAATATATATATTTGTACATCAGCTGAGGGAAAATATACCTGGAGACGTGTTCACCCGCTCCGAGATTGTACTTCAATTAGATTGTTTTCTGATGGTTTACATCATCACGTGTCATTTTCGGCACTTTTTGTTTTTCTGCTTTTAAAAAAACAAACAAAAACATCCTGATTGTTGGTACACCGGCACTTTAAGTGATCGACGACTGTCGTTACGCCGAACGCCGCGCGATCGGGCATTTGATCTTTGGGGGGGGGGGGGGGGGGGGGGGTCAAAGTTCTGACACGTTGACATCTTTGGCTTTCTAGTCGAGCAACATTTTATATTTCAATAGCATCTCATGGAAGTTTGTGGATTTTCTTCTTTTTTTTTGCACGCTTTTTGTAAGAAAAATGCAAAAAGAAATTATGAAAAATCATCGCCATTTGGAAAGCAGCTTTTTACTCGACACACAATTCATGATAAATGCGAGATGTCAAACGTTTTTTCTAGCTGGTTCCCCCCTGAGGGAGGAGTGATGGAACTGTTGCCTTCGTCTGGGGGACGCACAACGTCTAGACCGTTTTTTTGGGGGGTTAAGAAATATATTTAGGTTGGAAACCGAGGTGCAGGAGAACAGAAGGCCGCTTTTCAGCAGCACATGCTGAGTCAGGATATAATATGCAGGTGTGCCACGAGGTGCCAGCTCACTCCCCGGCGGTGGAGCCGGGGTCCAACGCAAACCTCAAACTCCGTCTGGGAAGGAATGCCAGCTCTTACAATGCTCGGTCTGCTGATTCAGGAACAACCGGACACGGCAATAACGGTCCTTTTTATGTAAATAACAGCCTTCAGTCAATATATACTTAGTTAAATACACAATTAGAAAATGCAACAAAAAAAATATATATATATATATATATATATATATATATTGTATGTGTGTGTGTTGTTGTTGTTATTGTGCTGTTGGTCTGGAAATGTTGACTTTTCCTTCTTTTTCTACATGTTTTACACCTAGTGTTAAGATTTTGTGTTAAATTGCCTTTGAACAAATTTGTGTATAAAAGCAATCGCTTCTTATTATTTCTGTATCATACTGCTTTTAATCTGATTATATAAATACATTCCTCTTTGTATATATATAAATATACCTGTGTTATTGTAGTACAATAGACGAAAAGCATTCAATCGTAAAGAAATCATGTACATGTCATAATTGCACTCCACTGAATTGGTACTCCTTGTATTGCATGAGGTCTCCTAAATAAAGAAAACATTCATAATTGCCTGTCTGACTAGTGTGTGTGTGTGTGTGTGTGTGTGTGTGTGTGTGTGTGTGTGTGTGTGTGTGGGTATGTGTGTGTGTCCAGTGTATTAAGTGGAGGGTTTCTCGGGGCTTGGCTGCAGCTGTGTGAGGTCACATACCACACTACTGCTAATTTCCTTCCCAGAATCCCTTTCTTCCAGACAGGCAGCGCTAAACTGTCCGACTTTTAAGCTGAACCGGATGACCCGGCTCGCACGCCGGCTGAAAAGACAAACGAGGGGCCTGGGTTTTTGTTTTGTTTCCGCGTGACAGGAAGTGCTCAGCGGGCAGGGCCCTGACTTCTTTTTGGCATTTTTGTGTTTTTTCATTTCAAACATTTCAAATCGGTGTTATTTCTATATTTTAATAAATCTGCGAGCATGTCCACTTGTAAGAGGTTTAAGTTCCACCGAATGCCAACGCAATGGTAATCAGCAGGACCGCTAAGAAGTACAATAGGGCCTGTTTGTGTATCTGAACACATGTTCCAGCATCAGACATCATTTACAAAACGCCAACACATTTCATATATAAATACATTTATATATATATATATATATATATATATATATATATATATATATATATATATATATATATATATATATTTATGGAAATGTGTTGAAGTTCTCTAATACATATATATATATATATATATATATATATATATATATATATATAAATATATATATATATATATTTATATGTATACAAATATAATTATATTTATCTAAATATGGAAATGTGTTGAAGTTCTGTAATAAATCTATTTATGGATATATATCCATATATATATATATATATATATATATATATATATATATATATATATATATTTATGTATATATAAATATATATATATATATATAATATTTATATATAAATATATATGTAGATACAAATATATATATATATATATATATATATTTAAACAAAATATATACATTTTTATATTTATATATATATAGGATGCTCTCTGGAGGATTTAAACAAAGAAAATCAAAATGCATATATTGATAGATTGATTGAGCATAATCTGCCCTGAGGAATAACATGCACTTCTTGTTGCCGCTGCTCTAGACTAAATATATTCACTGTTTCAATAACAGAATTTGACAATGAACCGTTTTGGGTCGAGGATTCAACAGGAATAACTTGGGGAAAAAAATGCTGACGCGAGAGAGAGAAAAACACAAAAATGCTGGCTGCAGCGAGGGTTCAACGTCCACACACAGGAACTGGGACTCCAGATAAGTGAGAGCGCGGCGAACACATACTTCCTACGCGCAAGATCTCTCCAAATATTCTGAAATAACCAGCACTCAGCAAAAAAAGAAGAAGCTTCTCTCTCTTTCTCTCTCGATAACAACATAAAAAAAGATGTGCAAGTTTGACGAGGATCTCCCGTCGAGAGCGTGTCAGGTCAAAGGTGACATCAGAAACAATATGAAACAGATACCGCTGCCGATAAGGGGGGGGGGGGGTTACCCGCTCCGACGTTGCTCAATTCCAGTCCGAACACGTGCTGTGCATCTTTACCACACGCATGTTCACCGTGTTCACCGGGACACCGGACAGGACCTCGTGGGGGGGGCCAAGAAATAATCCACAACGTGTTGTTTCTGACATGATGCAGAAACAATACAAATGTCTTCATTTCTAAACTATAGGTTATTTTTTAACAGTTGAGCAGAGCCAGGTGAGACGTTTCCCCGGTTATACCGAGGCCTCCTGAGGGAGGGAGTCGGGCTCAGGGGTTTGCCAATGAAAGATATTTGAGGGGTCCAACTAGACCCCCAAGGGAATTACAGCCGGCTGTTTTTATTCAGAGAAAGTGAACTTCACCACGAGGAATCACTTTTTTTTTTTTTTTAACACTCCCAGCTCATATAACGTCAATATAAGTGACATAAGCAGCGTTGGACTCCATAAGGATGTATAGGATGACCCAGATTGACCGGCAAGGTTCAAAGGTCACGAGAGGGGAGGGAGCACGAGACGGGAACCGAAACATGCCGAGGAGCGACCTTCCCCTTCAGAGACGCCGACTCAGGGCTGCCAGATGGGCTCCTTACTTGAAGACTGCAGCCACAAGCGGTATTGTTAAATGTGAGATGGATTATTATGCATCGTTTGCATAAATTATGCATTTTGTTCTTATAAAACTTTCATTTTGCCGCCGTTCAGTCACCCTACATGTGTGAAAGTTCATCTGCTTATACAACGTGAAACGTCTCCACACCATAGAATGAGTTTATAAATCAAGGATCGAGGCTTTTGCTTTTATTTATTTATGTATATATATATAAATAATCTTTAATTGGGTGTCCTTTAAAAAAATAATGTTTACCGAAGTTGAAACTTTATTTTAAATTACACTATTATTCATGGGGAAAAAAAGAAGAGAAAATGCACCTTTTTTTGGATTTCCACGTCGACAATGGAGACTTTTTTTTTTAAAGCCTTGAGTTAAAGAGGTAAAAATAAAAAAATCATTGAGGCAGAAAGAGTTAAGAAAGACATGTTTTATTCAATTTATAAGCAGTTTAAAATTAGCGAATGAGTGTGTATGCATGTATTTAATATCCCGTTAAAGGTCAGACTAATAATACAAATATGGCACGACCGTAATTGTAATTGAAAGACGTAATGTCCTCAGCGTCCAGCAGTCGGAAATTATACTAAATGGCCTTTTGAAATCCAAAATGTATTTCTTAACAAGATGCACAGAAGGAGATGAGGAGGAGAGGTGACGGAAATGACATTTTTCAAATACTGGTTTATTATGTTTCCACGTGTGGCCTCATTCATCCAGAGATCATCACGTTGTCATTTTGTATCTTCAAACGATGTCTGAGAGAATAATTGGAGGCAAAATATAAATCTTGTTTTTACAAGATTCTGAACCTCCGCTCTACTCTGGCCATGACATCACGCGGTCTTAGTTGCGCAAACCCCCCCCCCCCCCCCCCATTATAACGCCAGAAACGGTCTGAAAAAAAAGGATAAAACATAATAAACAGGGACCGTTCAAAAAGTGTGAAAGGAAAAAAAAGTTTTTCTCCTCAGCTATAATGAGTGATGCTGTATGCCCCCCTGCTTGTGCAGTACATGGCGAATGTGTCTTATACTATATGTATGTATATATATATATATTTGTGTTTAATCTCCCAACCAAAGTCTGTACTTCAGCTAAATCGGGGGGGGGGGTGAGGGGAGGTATCCCACATTGCTGATGCATGTGGAAGTCTTACGGAGCTCGTGCATTGATGCACGTGTGAGAAGCGAAAGGGGGGAAGCTCGCCGCAGTTCGCTTCTCTTCCCAGGAGATCCATTCGGGTGCAACCATGGCAACAATCACACACCAAAAACATCCCCCCCAAAAAACATTGACGGTGGTGAAAGTGTTCTTTCTTCAGAGTGTCTGTGTTCAGGAGAGCAGGTCCGCGAGCCAGCTGTGGTCCAGCTTCTTCACCCGCCTCAGCTCCCTCAGCTGGGCCTTGCTCAGGGGGGCGGAGTCTTCCGGCCGGAGCCCCGGGGACGCCGGCTCTGGTCTCGTGGTCCTGGACTCCATTTCCCCCTCAGAATCCTCTTCCTCCTTTTCGCTCTCCATTTCCTCTTCTGCAGGTTTGCTCTCCTCACTGAGGACATGAGAACAAGAGAAAAAGAAAAGAAAAGGGGGAAAACATGACTTTGCATATTTCAGAAATAAAAACATGAGTCAACGTTTTTTTTAAAGAAAATTAATTTTTGTTATATTATTATTTTTGTTAGACGAAAATTACAGGGTGGCGGGCGGAAATTTCAGGGGGGCGGGCCACCACCCTGTTATAATGGTAGGGGAAACACTGTGTATATATATATATATATATATATATATATATATATATATGCACAAAATTAAACGGGCAAAATTATATAGATATTTTTTTTTTTGTTGCCCCGTTTAATTTTTTTATGTTCATGTCTGACATTTTTGTATTCATTTTATGTTAATATATCTAAATGAATAATTTTAATAAGTAAACAAAAATAAATAATAGTCGATCTGTTAAATGTTGCCAAATCACACCGACAGACACTTGTGAAATTAGACGTAAAAAAAATATACCATCACATAACACACAAATGACCACTAATAATAATAAAGTATTACACTTATAGCGCTTCTCAAGTTACCCAAAGACACTTTACATCACATAATGAAAACATCCGTAAATCTATAAACCACTACGACTCTAGCGTCAGTTTTCATGGACTCGTTATTTCAGAGAACTCGACGCCGTGTTCGTGGGCGACTGACCTGCCGTCGGTCACGGAGACGAGCAGCGAGCGAACGAACATGGAGCAGAGGTAGGCGGTGGAGGGCAGCACGTGGGCCGGGGTCTGCAGCAGCTGGGAGAAAAGAAACCAGACTTTAATCACAACAAACTGACCAAACCGTAGACGTGTGAAACGCCGACGGACGTAAACGCCACAGAAACACGACCCGGCGTTGAACCACCGACCTCCTTGATGGCGACGGAGCCCCGAGGCAGATGCGGCGTCTCGTCGGGCAGGCGGCTCAGAGAGGCTTCATTTTCCCGTTTCTGGTGTTTGCCCAGCAACAGGTAGAACGGCGTCATGGCAACGCTGTCATCGATGAAAAGCTTGAAAAAGGGAAGAAAAACAAAACAAACATTAATAAAAAAAATAGATGGACCGTTGGAAGAGGTGGAGCGGGGGCGCCAAAATCATCAGCATCATGGCCGCCCTCTTAAAGGGCCGGAAACACTTTATCAACTCCTCAAACATATTGTTAAATAACTCTCTGCATTTGATTATTGTTTATTTGAGTGTAGAAATATTGTTCGTAAGAAAATGTCTAATATTTCAACATGAATCCATTTAATTTAAAACCTTCAAAATAAAAGCACGGGAACATTTTCTTCAATTTCTTTAAGAAAAGGTGATCACATGTCTTTCAAGCCGTCGGAGGCCACATAAAATGAAATGTTTTCTAATATTACAACATAAGTGCATTTAATTTGAAACCTTCAAAATAAAAGCACAGAAAATTGTTCTTCAATTTCTTTAAGAAAAGGTGACCACATGTCTCTCAAGCCGTCAGGGGCCACATAAAACGGCCTTCTGTTTGACACCTGTGAGGTGGAGGAATAGAGTAAAGTAGTTTTATGGAGTTTTCGTAACTTTTAAATATCGTCAAATATTTACCTCTTGAAAGTGGAGACCCAATTACGGCGACGCCATTTTAGTATTTTTTTTAAACTCATCCGATAAGCTCTTCCGAGAGAGACGAGCGAACCGCCAGTTTAGAAAGAACGTCGGCCCATCGATAATTCGGAGTACCCAAAATGCCGAGCGGTAGTCGTCCGCTCTGATGTGGTCGTACCCGTTTGCTGGACGCCGCCTGTCGCTCTTCCTCCGCCTTCGTGGTGAACGTCATGAGGTCCTGTCGAGGAGCGAGAGCCCATCAGCCAATGACAGCACACAGAATTACCGATTCTCATTCTCTTGACGTTTAATCTTTAGGTCCAGACGGGAGACATCTTGTTTACCATGTACTGCGTGAGGAAGTAGAGCTGCGAGCGGTTGAGCCACTGGCTGCTCTCCTCGCAGCTCTCCAGCATCTCGTCCCTCGGGGAGAAGACGGCGTGCGTGACCCTCCCCGAGCACACGGCCTTGAGGGACGCCACGGGCCGAGGCTCGCTGGGCTTGAAGATGAACACTGAGAAACAAACCGCAGGGCTCTTACACAGTCGGACCGATGGATTTCCAGGACTTTAAACCACATTTCCATGAACAAAATGAAATCTCTGTATAAACATGAACAATTTAGAAAATGTAGCGTATTGAGAGCGTAGGCCGGCTTATATTTTGAGCGTCTTTCTTTAAAAAAAACATATGAATTATATCAAACTCGGCGTAAATCAACACGTGATAACAAATTTCCATGACTTTTCAAAAACTTCCATGATTTAAGTTTTTCCATGACTTTTCCAGGTCTTGAAATGACCATTTTAAAATTCCATGACTTTTCCAGGTTTTCCATGACCGTACGAACCCTGAAACCAGTAGAGGGGTCATATTCAATTATACAACCCTTGAAACCCCAAAAATAGACACTTTAATAACTAAATTGGATATTTAGTCTACAATAATCCATCTGGTTGTTTCTGGATAACTCCCCCCCCCCCCGTCATTTATTTTTTATAATATTCAATAACGTAGCCGTCTGATATTTTGGGACGACCTCCATATGACTCGCCAGGTCAGATTTGTGCTGCACCAAATATTCGGGCATCATCTCAAAGAGCGGTTGAGGAGCTTACAGTCGGTGCTCTCAGCCCCACAGCAGAAGGCCGCCATGTTCTCGGTGAGGGGGTCACTCAGCAGCAGGCTGACGTCCATCGAGGTGCTCCACTCCACTGCAAGGCAGGAAGAAGGGCATCATTAGAGATAAAATAAAACTAAAAAACCCACAATGCATTGGGCTGATCGTGTGTGGCCGTGCACACGCACGTGAGCAGGTGAGGAGGTTCCAGCAGCAGAGCAGGCCGCTGCCGGTGGTTCCCATCAGATACTTGGAACAGCTCAGTCGGCCGAAGCAGAGATCCCTGGAGGAGAAGAAAGAGGAGAAGAAAGATGCTTATTCCCCCCCGTGTGTGACTTGGAGAATCGCTCTGCCACACAGATTTCACAGGATTAGCTTTTGAGGAGTTTTCCGCTTCAAAGCCGAGTCCGAACACCCACCGCCAAGAAGCCAGAGCACACAGAAGACCAGCGTTAAAGTGCTGCCGTATACACACAACGCATTTCTGTCTCGCTCAAATAAACGTCGTCGGCTTAATTTGCCCGTTTAAAACCTCCGGATGAAGAAGAAAAAGAGTAATAGAATGGAGGCGATTCATTTCTCGGGTTTCCAGAGTCCAGAGGCGGGAGGGACGCTCTTCACGTCGTCCACACGCAGCTGTCAAAACACAACAGTCACGTTTCCCCGTTTCCCTCACCGACTCAAATCCCCTTTCAACTCCCACATTTGGGAGGATTGGTCTTCACATTTGAAGGATTGAGCTCAACCGTTAATTCACATTCCCGTCAAAGAGCCCAGAGCGAGTAACTAACGCCAATTACATTTGAAGTATTATTATTTATCGTGATGAATAGTTTTAAAAAGGTTTCTTGGCGGTTAAAAAGTTGATCTCAGCTAGTTTTCTAAAGAGAATTGCGCAAGTCATGCCTCTCCCATTCGTCTTGTGACTATTCTTTGGCGCTTTGCTCTCAGAATATTTCAGAAAAGTGTTGCAGAAAGTAACAATGGGAGTGGTGTGTGAGGAGGGGTCTACCAACATTTCTGAGACTCCAGCAACGTTGCACAACTGCAGCCTGTTCCTGTGTTCTGCACCCCCATGAGAAACAAGCCTCTGGACTGGTGCCAGTGGGGCTAAAGAGGCCGTTTAGCCGCTGTGGAGCGTCCACGCGGCCGAGGAGCCTCTGGGCAGCCGACGGCCGGTTGCTTAGTGAACTCGTGCGCGCCTCCCTCTTGCTTTGTGCACGTTGCTTCACGGGCTCAGAGCCCCGGGCGTCCAGCCTGCGCCGACTGGGGGCCGCGCCGCAGTGCTATTGGGCAAGAGACAAGTGCACCGCGGGACGCTTTTCTGCAGCCAGCGTTTGGGTTCTTTCGCTCGTCTTAATATACATTTATTCTTGAACGTTGAGGTACACTACCGGTCAGAAGCTTTAGAACGCTTCAATTGTTCCAGGTTTTAGTCCAGTGAATAACCTGAAGCGGCAAACTGCCAGAGGTCAAACTACAAAGTTTAGGTTACCAAAAACTAAAAGATAAAGTACATTTCAATGACACAAAAAGGCCTTTTTCAGGGAACAAGTGAGGGCCTAAAACGTGCAGCCGCTCTGGACGTGAATGAAGGCCTAACAGTTGATGCCAACACTTCCTCCAGGCGTCTCGACTTTAGTGGATTACTTCCAAACCTGTAAACATGTCGGTCTCCACTCGGAGGCGTGACCTGGACAGTGCTGTGCTGCAGGAAGTCGTACGTATTGCTCTTAGAATGGCAAGAAAAAAGACAACAAAGGGAGACAGACGGACCACTAGAACCCTGGTGGAGGTCAGATTGAGGAATTCCAAAACGTTTGGCCTGTAGTGCATTGGTTGCCAATGGAGACGGCGACCGTCTTGCTTTCTCATACCTCTGAGTCAAGTCATTTTTTTGCCTTCAGATACCAAAGAAGATAACCAACTACCACGCTCTTACAGGGTTCGTACACATGTTGACCAGTGGAATTCCAGGACTTTTCCAGGACTTTAAACCAAATTTCCATGACCAAACTGAAATCTCGGTGTGTACATGAAAACTTTTTGAAAATGTAGTCAAACAACGAGAATTACAAAGCATACAATATATCTTAAATGAAACGAGAGACAATAGTTTGATTAAAAGAATAAACATTACTATACATGTTTATTCTTAGAAACACTTATCTAAATGTTTATTCTTTTAATCAAACTATTATCCTTTATGTGCAAATCCATCAGTTTGGACTTGGCGTACGCCGGCTTATAATTTGAGTCTTCCTTTCAAAAACATATGAATTATTTTAAAGTCGACGTGAATGAACATGTGTTTATAACAAATTTCCAAGACGTTTCCAAAACTTTTGTGATTCAAGTTTTTTCCAGGCCTGGAAAATGCCCATTTTTAAATTCCATGACTTTTCCAGGCTTTCCATGACCGTACGGACCCCGTCTTAATACATTAAACGCCGTGCCCTTTACAGATATCCGCTTCGTTGCTGCCGCCTACCGGGTCGTTTTTAACGTGTCTAAATATATAAATTAAGAGTTGTGGGTGTGCAGCTTTCCCCTCTTTCCATCCACCCGCACTGAAAACCACAGAAACAAAGCCCGCATGGGATAAGGCAGCAGGAGCTCGTCTGACCTGACGGCTTTGGGCGGCTGCGACAGCGTGGCCAGCAGCTCCCAGGACGCCGGGCTCCACACGGTCACCACCTCCTGGAAGCCGACGGCCAGCAGGGACCCGTCGGCCGAGAAGCAGCAGCACTCGGGCGCCAGGCCGCGGTAGTCCCCCACGAAATCGCACGACCAGGAAGGACCTTCGTCTGCGAGAGGAAGAGGAGGGAAACGCACAAATGTTTCATATAAAATCACGTGCATTCAGAGATATTCAGAGGAAGTTAAACTAAACTATTGCACGTTTTCAATTTGGTCGCCCCAAAATGTGTTTGATGTTTTTAAATCAAAGTGATAAAAGGTTATTAGCAGCTTCAACTACTCGAGCCATAATGACGACATCTCAGAGCGAGCCGAGCGTGAAGACGGACTCGAGAACACAAAGTTCTGAGACGCAAACCCAGAGGTAGAGGCAAAGTCCACACAGGGTTCTTACACATGTTGACCGATGGATTTCCAGGACTTTTCAATGACTTTAAACCAAATGGCCATGACCAGAACTGAAATCTCGGCATAAACAATTTAGAAAATGTGCGTTTTTGAGCGTCTTTCTTTTAAAAAAAACATCAATTATTTCAAACTCGGCGTAAATGAACATATGATTATAACAACATTTCTATGACTTTTCCCAAACTTTTATGATTTGAGTTTTCTCTATGATCAGGGCTCTTACACATTTTGACCAATGGATTTCCATTTCTTTTCCATGACTTTTCACCAAATTTCCATGACCAAACTGAAATCTCGGTATAAACATGAACAATTTAGAAAATGTTGCGTATTGATTGCATACACCGACTTATATTTTGAGCGTCTTTATTTAAAAATCCCATTCATTATTTCAAACTCGACGTAAATGAACACGTGATTATAACAAATTTCCATGACGTTTCCAAAACTTTTATGATTTAAGTTTTTTCCATGACTTTTCCAGGCCTGGAAATGCCCATTTTAATATTCCATGACTTTTCCAGCTTTTCCATGACTGTACGAACCCTGTATGATTTTTCCAGGCCTGGAAATGACCATTTTAATATTCCATGACTTTTCCAGCTTTTCCATGACCGTACGAACCCCGTCCACATCCAAAGGAGACGGCGAGTTAAAAGAGCGCTCACCCTCTCCTGTGCGGGCGGCGCGGGGCAGCCGCCAGGCTTTGAAGTGTCCGTCCGCGCCGGCGGAGACCAGCATGGCGGTCTGGCCGTCGGCGGCCGGGCTGAAGCACACGGCCGTGACCCGGGCCTCGTGCGGCGCCGACACCGTCGTGTTGAGCACGAAGCTGCGGGCGACGCGTGTTCGAGAAAACGTGGTTAGAAGAAAGAAATAAAAATAAACAATGCGGGAGGCAAGCTTATATAACCCAAAGAACCCTCCAGGATTCTCCCGAGGGGACGAACCACCGCACGGAGACGTACCTCTGCGTCTGCTCGTCGAACGCCCAGAGCTTCAAGTTGATCTCCGGCTCGGCGGCTTTGGGTTTTCTCTCTTCCACCGTCGCCATCCAGTTGCCGGGGGCGTCGAACGCCACCGAGACCACCTCGAACTGCTGCAGGCCCAACTCGTGGATGTACTCCTGCTGCACGATGTCCAGCTGCAGAGGTTTTTTAGATAATTAATGGATTATACGTATTGAAAATACCTCCAAGTACTCAGAACCATATCTGTGTGATTCAATTGCTGAACGCTGCAGAACCAGGTCCACAAACCCACCGGGTCTGGCGTATAGCAGGGGTCTTACACATTTTGACCAATGGATTTCCAGGACTTTTCCAGGACCTTAAACCAAATTTCCGTGACCAAAATAAAATCTTGGTATAAACATGAAAACTGTAGAAAATGTTGTGTATTGAGAGCCATCGCCGGCTTATATTTTGAGCGTCTTTCTTTAAAAAAAGTATTTCTTATTTCAAACTCGCCATAAATGAACCATGATTATAACAGATTTCCAGGACTTTTCCCAAACTTTTATGATTAAAGTTTTTTCCGTGACTTTTCCAGGCCTGGAAATTACCATTTTTTTAAAAAATCCCATGACTTTTCCAGGTTTTCCATGAGCCTACGAACCCCGTTATAGGGGCTGTATAGGGGCCGAACGCTTACGTTGTACAGCAGCTTGTCTCTGTGGAGGGAGTAGAACTGCAGGTGGCCCGGTTTCCCGTTCAGCACCAAGGCTTTGCTGCGTGGGTCCACCAGCAAGTCCGTCCGGACGCTTTCACCTGCAGGGACATTTAAAATAACTTAACATATTCAAGAACCAGGGTTCTTACACATGTTGATTAATGGATTTCCAGGACTTTAAACCAGATTTCCATGACAAAACTGAAATCTCGGTATAAACATGAACATTTGTGAAAATTGTGGATATTGAGAGTGTTACGTCGGCTTATATTTTGAGCATCTTTCTTTAAAAAACATTATTTCAAACGTGGCGTAAATAAACATGTGATTATAACAATGACTTTTCCTAAACTTTTATGATTCAAGTTTCTTCCATGACTTTTCCAGGTTTTCCATGACCGTACGAACCCTGAAAAAACAACTTTTCTGTTTTATGCCTCATATGAAGAGAGAAAGGGTTTGATTCTATATCAAATTCAATGTTTTACCGTTTATATTTACTTTAATTATCTTTTGAAAGTCAAAAGAATGATTCTTTCCTAGATCGATCACCTCTTATATTTAGAATAAAATGAGGCATCGTCAAAAGGTTTGTTTGAGTTCCTTAATATCTTTTGGGAATGTCTTTGAACACAGCCCCGTAATCATTTACAGGAAAACTTTTTTTCACTTTCCAATTGCGACGGCTTCTTCTTCTATAATGGGCGTGATGGTTTCCCAGAAGCGGTGATGTTCATTTATTATAGATGTTGTTATCCATGTTATCCAAGAGCCCGTAAGCCGGTTTACGATGTGTACTCACCGTTGACCAGCCCCTGAATGACGGCCGACACTTTAACACAACTCTGGATTATCGTAATCTCTAAAAGAAAGAGACAGAAACTGGTTAGCCACGCCTTCATACACATGTGGACCAATGGGGGTCCAGGACTTTAAACCACATTTCCAGAACCAAACATTTCGTGAAATCTCTACATGAGAAAGTGAGAAAATGTCGTATTTAAACTAACAATGAGAATTACAACGCATACAGTATATAACCTTAAATAACACAAATTAATGAGACATTAGTTTGATTAAAAGAATAAACATAGGTATTTTCAGTTAAGGTGAGTTCACTTGCAGCGGGAAAAATGTGCACTGCGAGAATGACAGAGCGTATGCCGGCTTATACTTTGAGCGTTATTCTTTTAAAAGCACATTAATTATTTAAAATGCACATGTGAATGAAAACAACACATTTCCGTGACTTTTCCAGGCCAGGAAATAGCCATTTACAAATGCCATGACTTCTCCAGGTGTTCCATGAGCACTATTACGTCATTTCTCAACACCGCGTGCAGCGTGCGCCGGTGTTCTGTCATATCATGCTACTTGTCGAGAACTGCTACCTTGTGGTATTGCGCATGCGCCGAGTCGATTTTCCGAGTTTGTTTGACACGCCCATAACGTTTTGCAACCCTGTCGATGCACGTCTGATAACGGGGAGTGACATCCTCAAAATCCAGATTATTTCCCTAGTTAAAAGTACATTCAGCATGTATATTGTAAAGGTAGTAATAATATGTAGTAATAACATGTAGATTAATGAGTGATAAGCAGTTGCTATTTCTTTTGTGTCAACAAATTATTGTAAAGATGAGTTTGTTCACATTATCATAATAAAGCACTGGTTTATTATTAGGGTATTTAGTGTTGAAGATAAACACTTTAACAGTGAAAAGTGAAACATTGAACTTTGAAAGAAAAGCATATTTTGACAGTACAATAACATCCTATCAGATAGGGTAGCATGAATCGATACACACCTATCGGTTTATGCAGCGGGTAGCACATTCTGACAAGGCAGCAGAAAATGACAGAACACCGGCGTCTTACTGTTGTCGCTGTGCGAGGTGAGGAACAGAGTTCCGTCCGGGGAGACGGCGATGTGCGTGATGGCCGAGCCCAAGCGGGGCAGGAAGTCCCGCTCGCTCTCTTGTTTGTATCGCCACTGGACGAGCACCGACTCCACGCCGCCGCTCAACAGGTTGGTGCCTGGTAGAAGAAAACAAACAATAGAAGGGTAAATAAACGTGGTTTAATATGTTTCTGATCGAGGTGACTAAATCGGGAAACGACCACACGCGCGTACCCTCCGGTGTGAAGCACAACGAGCTGACGGCGTTGTGGTGCCAGTGCATCGTGGTGTACGTGTACTCCTTCTTCTGGTTGAAGTTTCTCCTGGAGGGGTAAACGGCAACGTAAGAGAAGAGGAACACACACTTTCTACATGGCTGTTGCCGTTCGCATCCATGTCAGTCCAAAACTTGCATTTCCTACTCGACATTTTAGTTTGAAATGGTCATAATTGGTTTTCAGACGAGGGGAAATAAAAAATAAAGGAATTAAGAAGAATTAACTAATCAATAAGTGGAGTGGTGACATTTGTAAAAACATAGTGAATGCCTGAAAACTCATCCACACAGTCATCCCGGTGGTGGTGAGCTACATCTGCCTTCATCTATGTATTTTGTTTCTTTAAATTATAAAAAGACCTCAAACACTCACAGATTATTATTTCTTTCCTAAATACTCTGGCGTTATGATGTTTTGTCGTCCTCTAGGTGTCATGTTTATGTATCGTCTTTTTTTAAACTTTTTCAAAAGGTCATAATTAGCATTTAAATTCTTCAGTTATGGCCCAGAACTCGTTCTGCGAGTTCATCCTGACGTCCAGCTGTACGTTTGGGCTGAACGTGAAGAAACTTCAAACGGAGTCAGGAGAACGGACCGACGCTTAAACAACACCGTCGGCTATTTCTCCGCTTACGTTCCAGGTTATAAAAAGTCGAGCTTAAATACCCGAAACTTCGTTTAACAGCCATCGGCAGGTGACTCCTCGAGGAGCGTATACATACGCCTGTATGGGCGTTTAAGAGGAGACGACTACATCTCACTCGGGTTTATTACTTCAGTCACGAGTTTATGGTCTCATCTTGAAGACGGTCTTGTGATGGACAGGAGGTCACCACGGGGTTGTCCGTGTCGTCGCATTAGAGCGTTGACCTCTTTACAGAGTGTGTGTTTTCAGTTCATTGAAACATTTTTGGGAGTCGCCTAAATAAAAATGGCTGCGTCACTTCAGGTTGCGAAAAAAAACAACAAGATGGCAACGGCCCAGCGTTGGTAATATATGATTTTGCCCCCGATGACTCACCACAAGCGAATCTTGCCATCTTCGTGCCCGGTGGCAATGCAGTCGTCCTTCGGGTGACAAGCGAGGCACACCAGCGTGTTCTTGCCTCCCTTCTTGTTGTCTTCTTTAAGGGAAAACCTACCAACAACCACACAGACGCCTTTAATGAACATCCGGATGCTTTTGAACATCATGGGTTTCATGGCGTCACATATTGTTGTTGTTGTGTATTTTATTCAAAAAATGGTTATATATATATATATATATATATATTCCTATCCTAAATTAATATAATTAAATAAATCGGGAAAATGTATAGAAAATAAAGAAAAAGATGACAAATTTACTGAACTCTAAATCAGTGTGTGACCAAGTTGGGAAATACATCGTTTTTGTGTCATTTTCAATCTAAAGCTGAGGTTTGTGGTTTTTAACGTGACAATGTGAGGCGGTTGACTTTAAAATCAATTTACACTCCTCAACTGAAGCGTCTCACACCGTGGCTCACCTGTAGGACTTCTGCTTCTTGAAGAAGTAGACCTCCAGATGCAAACCTTTAACTGAAGCAATGTATTCCCCCTGTGGGACAGAGAACATCTGGTTATTAACAGTAATGCAGGAAGGATCAGGATCTGAAGCCTGTTGAGGAAATGGTGTCAATCTGTTAAAAAAAAAAAAAAAAAAAATCATAAATTGTAGATGGCGCATATATATATATATATATATATATATATATATATATATATATATATATATATATATATATATATACACACACTAGGGATGCACCGATCTGATCGGCGACGATCCATATCGGCCGATACTGCCATGATCGGTTTTGATCGGCGTTCTCAAAACGGCCGATCATAACCGATCGATCAGATGACGTCACATCTGCGAAACACTATCAGAGACGTTTCAGTCGCCGCGCACCGCAACTGAGACGGAGCGCCCGCCGCAGAGTGAGAGGTCCCTCGCGGCGCCCCGTCCCCCGAGCTGAACCTCTGGGTCAACTCACCGACACTCACATGTCTGACCCTACAGACTGATGCTCACATGTCTGACCCTACAGACTGATGTTCACATGTCTGACCCTATAGACTGATGCTCACATGTCTGACTATAGACTGATGCTCACATGTCTGACTATAGACTGATGCTCACATGTCTGACTATAGACTGATGCTCACATGTCTGACTATAGACTGATGCTCACATGTCTGACTATAGACTGATGCTCACATGTCTGACCCTATAGACTGATGCTCACATGTCTGACCCTACAGACTGATGCTCACATGTCTGACCCTACAGACTGATCCTCACGCTACACGCGTTCGATCAGGAGCGCGCGAGGGTTTTCATAAAGTTACCCGCTAACTTTATGAAAACCCTCGCCTCTGATCGAAGTTCTGTTAGCGGAAGGATTCACGTGACACAACATCAGGTTTTGCAAAGATAGCGGAAAGAGCCATGTGAAACAACATCCGTTTTTCAAAATAAGATGGCGACAAATCATACACTAACATATACAAGTAAACAATGAACTGATTTTGTATATTAATAGATCGTTTCTGAGATTTAGCTTGAATTATGCTAACATTAAAACATTGTTACTGTACCAAGGAAGAACTTTTGTATGTTAAAAAAGTCCTGTATATAGATTTCCCCAAGAGCTCCAGGAAATGAATAATGCAGATGTGTTCCATATATATCTGAAATCAATCCCCTACAATAGCAATCAAACGATTGTAATGTATCAATTAGGACAGTTTTCAAAGTAAAAGTCCTAAATGTTTAAAGAAATCTGTAATTTCTTTAATGTTTGAGGTGCTTTAAATGTGTATTTCCTCATAGTCCTAGGCAATAATGCTACACAATAAATAGAATGCTTCAATCGACACCGTAATTGGTATTATGGGATCGGCAGATACTATTTCAGTGATCGGTGATCGGTATTATCGGTGATCGGCTGACACTGATTTCAGTGATCGGCCCAAAAAACCTGATCGGTGCATCTCTAATATACACACACAACCGTTTAAAAGTTTGGGGTCACTGTTTTTTCCAATGAAAATGACATTAAATTAATCAGAAATACACTCTATACATAGTTAAAGTGGTAAATGATCATTCAGTTTTTTAATGAAATCTCTACAGAGGTGTATACAGTGTTCTAGTGGTACATTGTGTTATTGCCTTAGAAAAATAGCAGAGGGTTAGAACCCCCTTGAAACCCTTTTTTTATAATTACCTTCGCATTGAAAATGCAGAAGGTAATGTTTTGGCTGGCGTGTATTTATTTGTGAATATGTCTGTCCGTTTGTCCGTCCGTTATTCGTCTAAATCAGACAAAACTGAGCCGATTCTTATGAAACTTGGTGGGATGATGAACAATCGATAGGTTTTGGGAGTGATTGGGCCAAAGGTCAAGGTCAAGTTCACGAAAAGGTTAAAAATGTAAATTTACGATATCTCGGTTAATTGGCATCCGATTTGCGTGATAGACCAACCCAATTTTAGAACACGGTCAAAAAACACCGTTTCCTACATAATTTGATTTGGCCGCAGCAGAAAAAAAAAGTCCAATCAAGTCCATGAGCTTTCAGACCCTCTGAGTCGTCAATAAACGTGGATTATCAGTTTATGGCGTGCAACTGTTCCAGGTCGGGGGCCGTTACGGAGGCGCACGTACCCCTCTGCCGAAGCCGGTGGCTGCCGGGTTGGAACCGACATCGCTGAGCACAGCAGAAAGATCTCGGGCCTCCACCAACTGATCTCCGCTCTGCGGAAAATGTACCGCAACCAGCTGGAACAACTCTGCACACACGCACACACACACACAGAATGTCAAACATCAGCTACAAGTTTTACCCAGTGACCTCTTACCCAAATTCTACATCACACACACACACACACACACACACACACTAGCTAGAGCCCCTTTGAGAATAATTTGACATTTTCTGTGACTAGCGACTCGTGGTGGAAGCATCAGAAACCGCTCCTGTAGAAGACAGCCATGCATTTGGATAAACTAACGCACATCTGCGTCTGACCTTCCTTCCTTCAGATCGTCTGCAAAGTATTCTACGACACAAAGCGCGGAGAATTCTGGGGAGAATTATTCCAATTTTTTTTATTTGCCGCGACGTGCAACACAAAAACAAATCTTTCGAATAACTGCAAGTAGCGATGAGAAGCTTTATATCGACGGCTACACTCCGCTGGCCTGGTTGTGTAGTTTGGTCCCACTTCAGCATCATTGATCACTCATTTCATTCAATAAGAGGAGAGACAATAAAAGGTACAATTAACCCAAATAGCCAACGCAATAACTGCACAATTATGTAAAAAAGAGATTTGGTTTAATTAGAAAACATGCAAAAACCTACCAGATCTTTTGTCACTTGGCGTGGGAGTAACGACAAAGAAGACCCCTTCATGGTTTGGAGATGCGTAGATGGCGTAAACCGGGTATCCAATGTCGAAAGTCTGGAAGAGAGATCACACATGATTGTCAGACAGAAACAAATGTCCATGATTTTTCAAAAACTTTTGGAATTACATTTGTTTTTCCATGGAGTTTTCCAGGCCTGGATATAACCATTTAAAACAAATTCCATGATTTTTCCAGGTTTTCCATGACTTTAAACCAAATTTCAAAGACCAAACATTGTACAATCTTGGTGTAGATTTGATTATATACCTTAAATGACTCAAGTGAATGACAATAGTTTGCTTAAAAGCATAAATTTATATAAATGGTTATTCTTTTAATAAAAATTTGTAAATGAAGATATGAATAAAACAAATGTCCATGCCAAATTTTTGGGGATTCTACTTTTATTTCAAGGACTTTTCCAGGCATGGAAATAACCATTTTAAAATTCCATGACTTTTCCAGGTTTTCCATGCGAACCCTGAATTTACCTAAATCATGTAGATAATGTAAATGCACGAGGTCGGAAAGAAAACAAAGAGCCAAAAAAAACGATGGTAGCTTAATTATTTAAAAAAAGTAAACGTAAACACAGCAAGTGAGAGGAAGATATGGTTCAGCCGCACGGACTGGAGCGAGAAAAACAACACAAGAATCAAGCTGTACCTTGATAAGGATGCCGTCTGTGAAGTCCCAAAGCCGGACAGTGCCATCTAGTGAGCAAGAGTAGACCTGCAACAAAACAAACGTCACAGGAGAAGGGAAACGTAAAATAATGATACAAGCTGCAACTGCATACGTCCTATTTTAAGTAACGTGATGTATGAAGCGGCTTAACTCGGCCTCTGAAATGTTGCCAGTTGCAATCGATCATTGGACCTGGACACGTATGCCAAAATAAATGCGAGTAAAACAGCTAAAAGAAAACGTATACTCTGTCACAGCACATTCTATGCATCTAGGATATGCCGTGACTTCAAGATAAATGTGCATATACATATCGCGGCCCTCCCCTAGAAGCTATATATATATATAAATATATTACATGTAATTTAGCTGACGCTTTTATCCAAAGCGATTTACAATAAGTGCATCAACCTAGAGTACAAACTAAGAATAACAATACAGAAAGTAACATTTCCTCAACAGTCAAACTACAAAAGTAATAAAAAACATTTAAGTGCCACTGAAGTGCTAATCTGTGTTTTAATCCAGATAGTCAGAAAATATGTTTTTAATTTCTAGCAGAAGATGTAGACTTTCTGCTGTCATATATATATATATATATATATATATATATACACACACACACATACATACATCAGCCCTAGCCTATTTATCTATTTATTAACCTCTGCCCTCTCTTGTTTTATGTTGATAACCTGTTGTTTTTTAAACAGTACTTAATACTGTATATTCTACCACCTTATGTACAGTGTGTTTTCTATATTATTATTATAGCGTGTTTGTACCTCTGTTGACTCGGAGAGCCCTGCAAAACTATTCCAATGTGTCTGGACTGTTGGTCTAGGCACAAATGGCAAAAAAAATAAAATAATTGAACCCTATAGTCAATTGTGTTTTATTTATTTTACAGGAACAATGCCCACGAAGCCACAGTAACACTGTAAGTCAGTCAGAGGCTAGTTTAAATCTGTTGTCCCTGGCTACATGTTTTTGAAGGCAGCTAAAAATGACACATTTCTTAAATACATAAGACATGTAATGTTCTATAACGCGATACGAGCCTCACTAAACTGGTGAGGAAACGGTTGGTGGGTTGTGTAACATCCTTCAGACTGACCCTGGGCCAACACAGGGAACATGTGCAGATATACAACAAAGCACCTCCTGTCAGAAACGTGAAATAACTCAGTCAATATTCAAATTCTTACTTACACTGTTGATCTGCACTGCACTCATACACACACACACACACACTTGCATTTTGCACACTATCCAGATATATATATTTTGTATTTAATTTTACAGTGCTTTATTTATATTTACATATATGTTGTGTATATGCTGTGTATATATACATATATATTTTATGTTATTTTGTATTTGATATTTCACTTTGGACACTTTACTTTATGCACTGTCACTTTCTTTCTTTCACTTATATTTTACAGGGTTCTTACACATGTTGACCAGTGGATTTCCATGACTTTAAACCAAAGTTCCATGACCAAATTGAAATTTCGGTATAAACATGAACAATTTAGAACATTTAGCGTATTGAGAGCGTACGCCGGCTTATATTTTGAGCGTTTTTCTTTAAAAAAAATATGAATTATTCAAACTCGGCGTAAATGAACATGTGATCATAACAAATTTCCATGACTTTTCCAAAACTTTTATGATTTAGGTTTTTTCCATGACTTTTCCAGGCCTGGAAATTACCTTTTTAAAATTCCATGACTTTCCAGGTTTTCCATGACGTTTAGTTTTATCGGGCTGCTTCTGTTGTCACCACATTTTCCCTTGGGGATTAATAAAGTATATTTCATTCATTCATTCATATGAATGAATGAATAACTCACTGTCATTGTGGGATCAATAAAGGATACATTATTAGTATTATATACGTGGAGTTTGGATTAATGATGCTACTCGGTCCTTGTGTTACTTTATACTTTAGTGGCATTTCTGGAGTAGCTTTCAACACACGTGAGGAGAAAGCCAAACGGAGCGGAGCGCGTACCTGCAGGTGGTTGGTGGGTCTGAGCAGCACGCCGGTCACCAGGTCGCTGTGTCCCCGCAGGTCGTGCACGCACTCCTCCGTGGAGGTGCTGAACACCTTCACGCGCTCCCCCGAGGCGCACAGCAGGAACCTGCAGCAGAGACCACGGCGTTTATTTGTGTGTTACGATACCCGTGTGATAGTAAACAGAACAGGTGAGGGCTCGTGCCACTTTGTAAACAGTTGCCTCGCGCCGCTCATGTGGCTAATGCTAACAGGCTAGCTCTCTGGCTTCTACGAACCTGTAGAAACGCGAGAATATCTTCCCGCCCACGGTGAACTTTTCCGGACTGAAAACGTCCACTTACCTGGAGTCGTTGGTGACGACAGGCTGGCTGGAGTTTATTTTACTGCCACCTCGGTGAACCACGCGGATGTCCCCGTGTTCAACCATGTTTTTTTTTTTTGTAAATTCAACTTTGACCCGCGACCTTAATCTTCACTGTTTACCGGGCGCTCTACTGCCACCTGCTGGAGCGGAGTGCAACTGCATGTTGTATTGTCCCCGTTGAACGCACCTCTGTTGCTTCCAAATAGAAGCAACAGACAGAGGTGAAGTTAAAGTGGCCAGAGTGATGGGAGATGGCGGCTTTATCCATGATGAGACATGTTGGTAATGGCTCGACGATGCCAAATGTACTTGTGTCATTTAATAATAAATTGATGAGTTCTTCTCTGCATTTGAGCCATTATTAAGGAGCAATGGGCTGCAGTGAAGCGCCCCGGGGTATGGAGGATTTAAAATGTCTTAAGTATACAATAAATAAACACATTCATAAATACAGGAATAAATAAATAAATGCTTACATAAATGTATAAATAAATACAGGAATATAAGTCATACTTAAACAGGAAGTCAATCTAGTTCTACGTTTCTGGGGGATTCAGTGTCTTCCTCAAGGACACTTCGACATGCAACTAGCGGGGATCGAACCGTGCACCTCGTGCACCGGGACGACCAGGGCCAGTGCAACACGTCACTCACACGCGAACGATTGTGTGTGTGTGTGTGTGTGTGTGTGTGTGTGTGTGTGTGTGTGTGTGTGTGTGTGTGTGTGTGTGTGTGTGTGTGTGTGTGTGTGTGTGTGTGTGTGTGTGTGTGTGTGTGTGTGTGTGTGTGTGTGTGTGTGTGTGCGGGTTTCCTGTGTGTGAGGACAGCCCCTTCAATAAATGAGGTTGACTTCCTGAACATGACAATTGAAAGTCAATGAGGGAACAAGTGCACATGGTGAATGAGACTGACAGGGAAGCAGCGCAGAAACAGCACAGGTAACAACACATATGAAGAAAATAGCACTGAACTGACTCTTTTTGTGTGTGTTTACAACATGAATTAAAATTCATTGTATAATATCAAGATGCTACTTTGTCTACTTTATGTCAAAGTGGATGATGGTGTCTATATGTGTGTGTGGGGGGTCTGTATCCACGGCAGGATGAGCCAGTGGAAGCAGATTCAGCAGCTGGAGATCAGACTCCTGGAGCACGTGGACTACCTGTATGATGACAACTTCCCCATGGACATCCGTCAGGGGCTGTCCAGCTGGATCGAGTCTCAGGATTGGTGTGTGTGTGTGTGTGTGTGTGTGTGTGTGTGTGTGTGTGTGTGTGTGTGTGTGTTGAACATTGTCCTGCACCTTTTTAACATTTATAACTCATACCAACTTCACATGGTGATAATACACAACACCATGTCTTTATTGGGGGTCTATTTTTTTCAGTTTTTCCAGTATAATATCAGACAAAATCTTTTTCATATGTTTTGGAACCTCCTAAACGTCACACACACACACACACACACACACGTCTGTCGTTCAGGGACACGGCGGCTAACGACGAGTCAATGGCGGAGGTGCTGTTCACAAACCTGCTGTCCCAGTTGGATGAGGTGCGATCGCGGGAGCAGAACTTTCTCCAGAGACACAACATGAAAATCATACAACAGCAGTTACAGGTGAGTCACCCTTCTGTCATCCGCTCATGTCCTATAGTTTATGTGCAATGCTCAATTTTCAACAGGGGTTGGATTTTTTTTCTTTATGCACAAGATGGACTCTAATCAAAACTTTAAAAAGTTGCTTTCCTACAGAAACTCAGTTTAATTAGTTTACCGTTCTTCATATGTTACTCTGTAGTCCAACTTTCAATTGTGTCAATCAAATATTTGAATAATCAGAAATTAATTTAATTGTCTGACATGCACACACAAGTTCTTCGTGACCTACTTACAATACTTTTCCTTCGGAAGCCAATGTGATGAAAACAAAAAGATCCCATGAGTCATAAGTTACTATCTCAACATAATGATACATGCTGTCAAAAATGACCAAAGCAATTAGTTAGTATTTCAAAAATAATGACATGATTTTATAATAATGACATGGTACATCAAAAATTATGAAAATATTTCTAAAACTATAAGGACTCAGTATATCAAAACTATACTTAATAATAATTAAATAAATAATGACATAGTAAATAAACAATTATGAACATCTTTCTAAAAATATAATTTGGCCTTTGGTCTGAACTTTATTTTATGCAGTCTATAGTTTGAACTGATCCGTTTTGGGGGGAATAATATCCAAATGCTCATCATACACGGCACTCAAAGATAAATCATCTGTCATAAGGAGAAGTAGTTTCTGGTGTGTATATGTCTGCTGTAGGTGAAAGGGAAGTACATTTTAAAAAGTCACGTTGAACGTGTAACTGTTTTTCTATTTTTGAGCGTTGTTATTTTAATCTGAAAGTAGCAACTCGGATGTCAAAGCGAAGGGAGGAAAGGTCACACACGTACTGATGTGACGTCAACGACTCATCTATCCACTTATTGCTCGTTAAAAGCCTTTGAATACAATAATGACGTGTGTGACGCGCTCGGTCACTTTCTTTCATCTGCTGGTCCCGGACGTCGAGGTGAGCCCCCACACACACTTTATTCTGGAAAATACATAAAGCCCTTTCTGCAGAAACAAACCCACGAGGCTCACACCGCTGCTTCCTGTGTCTGCGTGTGTACGCGTGTGTGTGTCAGAGTCAACACTTCTCAGAGGAAGCAGTTAGGGGGTGTGTGGGTGTGGGTGTGGTGTGTGTGTGTGTGTGTGTGTGTGTGTGTGTGTGTGTGAGTGTGTGTGTGTGTGTGTGTGTGGAGGCTGCTTGACGGTTGTCGTCGTGATGTGCGAGATAAGTTTTTGTATCATCGATTCCCTTTCGTTTGATCGTCTCATCACCCGCATTCAGGCAGAAAAAAACCTTGTACACACACACACACATACACACACAGGGATGCATCTTGAAATGTCAAATATAATAAATTACAACATATTATATATGTTATACAAGTGATCTCTGAAAATCTGTTTGCTACAATGCTAACTGGCTAGTGAGTGTAGTGTAGGTGTGTGTTGAAGCACACACACAAACCAATGTTCAAAAGTTTGGAGTCACCCAGACAATTTAGTTTTTTCCATTAAAACTCACGCTTTCATTCATCAAATGCTAAATTAATAGGGAATATAGTCAAGACATAGTTAATTTGTTAAATGACTAGTCAGAGGAACTCGGTGTGTATTTATAGATCGGTCAAAAAGCTACACAACTTTTAAAACATAAAACAAAATGTTAAAACTCTGTTTAACACTACCGTTCAAAAGGTTGGAGTCACTTTGAAAAAGAAAAATGTATAAATGTCCTTATTTTTTCTAAGTAAAGCACTGTTTTATTTTATGAAGATGACATTAAATGAATCATAAATCCTCTCTCTACATAGTTAATGTGTAGATGACTATTCTCTGGTGTGTAATGAAGTCTCTACAGAGGTGTGTAGAGGCCCATCTCCATGTTCTAGTGGTACATTGTGTTATCGCCTTAGAAGACTAGCAGAGGGGTAGAAAACCCTTGAAAACCCTTTTTATGTGAGCGCAGCTGAAAACAGTTATGCTGGTGAGAGAAGCTCTAAAACTGGCCTTCCTTTGAGACACAAGTTTGAAGAACAACATTAATATTTACAATATTATTATCATTATTTCTAACCTTCTCAATGTCTTGACTATATCTTATATTCATTTGATAAATAACAATGTGACTTTTCATGGAAAACACCAAATTGTCTGGGTGACCCCAAACTTTTGAACACACTCACTCAGATTACAGTCATCATTCTGGAAATGATGACTTGAGGCGAGAGAGAAAAAGTTCCCTCTCTCCAGAGCACAATGTTTTGTACTTGTGTATTTGAGTGTTTTTGGTACTGATGAGCAAAACAAGCAGCACAGCCTTCAGTGAACAAGGCACGGTGGCGTAGCTACGGCGACGGAGGGGAAAGTTTGTGGCTGCTCGGTAATTTAAATGTACCAGATGAGCACAAGAGTTACTTTTTAAAACATACATTTAAATTAAATTGAATTAGCTGAAAGTATAAAGATCTTAGAAGCTTTTAAAGTTGAAGTCTTTATCCATTGTGATCCCATTCAAAATAATAACCATCAAATATGTATAATAGCAACAGCTGAAGAGTTAGAAATATGAAGTAATTCCCCTCCATTCCTGAAGAAGCTGAATTTTTTTTATATTTCAACGTTTTAAATAGCTGAATATATGAAGGACTAGAAGAGGGACAAAAAAGGTACGGAATAAATAGAATAATAAGTTTATTAAAGAAGACCAGAACAATAGTTGGACTGCTGAAGCATTCCAACTAACTATGTATTCTCCTAAATTTAAAAAAGCCCAACACATTCTGTAATTCGTCCACGAGCTCTGTAACTTTCAACGGCACCTCTACCGTGAATAGGCTGCAAATAACTTCTTCATTCTTCACTGTGCATTGAAATTAGTTTTTGTCTTCAAGGAACACGCCTTCAAAATGCTCACAAAGATTAAAATCACAGTTATGGGCAACAGGAAAACTGGTATCTGTGCTACCCTCGCCTACACGCCTCATATTTAATTCAATTCAATTCAATTCAGTTTATTTGTATAGCCCAGTTTCACAAATTACAAATTTGTCTCAGAGTGCTTTACAATCTGTACACATAGACATCCCTGACCCAAAACCTCACATCGGACCAGGAAAAACTCCCAAATAACCCTTCAGGGGGAAAAAAAGGGAAGAAACCTTCAGGAGAGCAACAGAGGAGGATTCCTCTCCAGGATGGACAGATGAATAGATGTAATGTGACCAGAAGGACATATTTAGAGTTAAAATACATTCAAGGAATCTGACAGAGTTTATCAATAGTTCATATTTAGGCATATTCCACGATGGAGAGTTTGGAGACCTCCCAAGTGGAGGAGTGGGCGGAGTCCCAGCAGGGCAGTGGCACAGCTGGTGTCAGGAACTCACGATCCAACCATCGAAGGTCCATCAGCAGATGGGATCTATGCCGTCTCATAGGGTCCGATGACCCCATGAGACGTGAAGTCAGAAGGACTCCGGGGAGAAAGCAGAGTTAGTCATGTGTGATGGAGAGATGAAGATTCATCCATAGGAGAAAGAAAAGAGGAGAGAGGTGCTCAGTGCATCCTAAACATCCCCAGCAGCTATAAGCCTATACCAGCATATCCAGGTGTGGACCAGGTGAACCTGATTCAGCCCTGACTATAAGCTCTGTCAAAGAGGAAAGTCTTCAGTCTACTCTTGAATGTGGCGACTGTGTCTGCCTCCCGGACTGAAGGTGGAAGCTGGTTCCATAAAAGAGGAGCTTGATAACTAAAGGCTCTGGCTCCCATTTTACATTTTAAGACTCTCTGAACTACAAGTAGCCCCGCATTTAGTGAGCGCAGCTCTCTGGTGGGGCGATACGGTACTACAAGCTCCTTAAGATATGATGGTGCATCACCAATTAAGGCTTTGTAAGTTAAGAGAAGAATTTTAAAAGTGATTCTTGATTTTACAGGGAGCCAGTGCAGAGCAGCTAGTGCAGGAGTAATGTGATCTCTTTTCTTAGTTTTAGTGAGAATACGAGCTGCAGCATTCTGGATCAACTGGAGGGACCTAAGAGATTTATTAGTGCAGCCTGATAATAAGGAGTTGCAGTAATCCAGTCTCGAAGTAACTAACGTGGAACCAATTTCTCTGCATCTTTTTGAGACAAGATGTGCCAGATTTTTGAAATATTACGTAGATGGAAGAATGCAGTCCTTGAGATTTGCTTTATGTGGGAGTTAAAGGACAAGTCCCGATCAAAGATAACGCCGAGATTCTTTACAGTGGTGTTGGATGCTAGAGTAATGCCATCTACAGAAATCACATCACCAGATAATTGATCTCTGAGGTGCTCAGGGCCGAGTAGAATTACTTCGGTTTTGTCTGAGTTTAACATCAAGAAGTTGCCGGTCATCCATGTTTTTATGTCACTAAGACATGCTTGAATTTTAGTGAGTTGGTTAGTCTCCTCTGGTTTTATCGATAGATATAGTTGAGTATCATCTGCATAACAATGAAAGTTTATAGAGTGTTTCCTGATAATATTGCCCAAAGGAAGCATGTATAAGGTAAATAGAATTGGTCCAAGCACAGAACCTTGTGGAACTCCATGACTAACGTTGGTGGTCATTGAGGCTTCATCGTTTACAAATACAAACTGAGATCGATCTGATAAATAGGATTTAAACCAACTTAGGGTGGTGCCTGAAATACCAATCGACTGCTCCAGTCTCTGTAATAGGATGTTATGGTCAATGGTGTCGAATGCAGCACTAAGGTCTAACAAGACCAGTACAGAGAGAAGTCCTTTATCTGCTGCCATTAAGAGGTCATTTGTAATCTTCACCAGTGCTGTCTCTGTGCTGTGGTGTTTTCTAAATCCTGACTGAAACTCTTCAAATAAACTACACTTCCAGTAAAAAGAAAAAACTCTCATTAGACCCACGACGATAAATTATTTCATCGTGTGTGTGCGTGTGTGTGTGTGTGTCCACAGGTGAAATACATGACACACCCTGCAGTCATGGCCAGGGTGATCTCCACCTGCCTCGGGGAAGAGCGCCGGATCCTCTCCATCGCCTGCATGCCGGAACAGGTTTGTCACTTGGTCTCTCTCACAGGGGAAGTCCCTCTGGCTCTTTCATAACAACAACTACACCAGAGCTGGCAGCCTGCCAGGAAGAAAACAGACGCGCTGTATGACACACACACACACACACACGGCCATATTCCACTTCATTCTCAAGATACAACACTGAAGAAAATGCCAGATGTTTTCCACTGCGGCTCCATGTTAACGGGCAGTATCTGTGGCGACCCCGGTTGGTGTTTCCTAGCTCTCTTTAGCGGTAATCTCTCTACAGTCGGTTATCGAAGATGATATAAAGTCGTTTGTCCAATGGTTTTATGATCTGATCCCTAACGATGTTCCCATTGGACTCGACTCCCTTTATGTCACTACTTATAAGAAAATGTGTGCATGCTAACATTATGGGGTCAGATCAGTGTCAATAATTGCAAATGCACATAGAGAGACTCACAGATGCAAACATACAGATTCACAAATATATTACATATATAAATGCACGCAGAACAATTCACAAATATATAACATTTATAAATGCACACAGAACAATTCACAAATATATTACATTTATAAATGCATGCAGAACAATTCACAAATATATTACATTTATAAATGCACACAGAACAATTCACAAATATATTAAATTTATGAATGCACACAGAACAATTTACAAATATATTACATTTATAAATTCACACAGAACAATTTACAAATATATTACATTTATAAATGCATGCAGAACAATTCACAAATATATTAAATTTATAAATGCACACAGAAAAATTCACAAATATATTAAATTTATAAATGCATTCAGAACAATTCACAGATATATTAAATTTATAAATGCATGCAGAACAATTCACAGATATATTAAATTTATAAATGCATGCAGAACAATTCACAAATATATCAAATTTATAAATGCACACAGAACAATTCACAAATATATTAAATTCACAAATGCATACAGAAGGGTTTACAAACAAACAAATTGTAATTTATTTACGTGTGCATTGGAATATGTTTGTGAATCTTTCTGTGTGCATTTATAAATTGAATATATTTGTGAATCGTTCTGAGCGCATTTGTGAATCTGTGTTGCATCTGTGAGTCTCTCTGTGTGCATTTGTGATTATTGAGACTGATCTGACCCCGTATGACACCCTACTCCACTAAGATGGTGAACGTGGAGAATGTCAATTGTGACCGTGTTAGCACGCTGACGTTAACGTTTAGCTCAACGCGCCATTATTTTTATATTTTTAAATGTGTGCGTCGTGTTTTGAAGCGGGACATCATGTATTCAGGGGCTTTTTTGGGCAGAAATGTGACCTAAAATTAGAAGTGCTTAATAATCCCTTAATCAAAAGAATACAGTTTACACGATAAAATGACAGATTAGAAGTCTACATTTAATCTGTAAAAAAAAAAGCGAAAAAACAACACAGCAAGTAAATTTAAAAGGAAAGAATAAAATTATATATATTATTTTAAATGAATATTTTCCAACAGGGTCCACTGGAGAAATCCTTGCAGGACTCTGTGTCCGTGGAGCGACAGAAGAACATGGACAACAGAGTTGGGATCATCAGGGCCAGCGTGCAGGTAACACACACCAGACGCTTCAGGGAATTTCAAAATAAAGTAACACTAACAAATTCATCCAATTAAATTAACTTTAAAAAGAAACAATGTCTGTCTGTAGTTGATGGACCAGGCTGTGAAGTACATCGAGGACATGCAGGACGACTTTAACTTCCGCTACAAGACACTGCAGTCTCGAGGTGCGCCCCCCCCCCCCCCCCCCCCCCCATTGTGGAACGTGTGCACACCATGTGAATAAAACTGTGTGTTGTGGTCGTGTGTCAGAATCAACAGACGCTCGACAGAACACTGACGTGATGAAACAGGAAATAACAAGATTGCAGGAAATGCTCAACAGCCTCGACTTTAAGAGGAAGGTACGCTATCAGACGATTACCAAAATGAAACCGAGAGCGGATGCCGACACCTTTTTTTATCAGTGTACGCAAATATAAAACCATCACACCTTTCTTAGGAGATCTTATCAAAGATGGACGATGTGATCAAGGAGATCGATGACCTCATGAGCTCCCAGCTCAACCCTGAGCTGCAGGACTGGAAGCGCAGGCAGCAGGTCGCCGCCATCGGAGGGCCGCTGATCACCGGCCTGGACCAGCTGCAGAGCTGGTACTACAAGAATACTCACAGGAATCATGACTTTCATTCCCCCTCCTCCTACATTGAGTCTATTTTGAGTTTCTATTCCATATGTCTGGGTCTCAGAGAGATGTTCGTCACGTTGGTTGTGAACTCGTGGTGGCCGACTTGTTCTTTTCTTTCTGAAGGCTAATCTCTAGAGATCGTTTCATTTTTACTTTCATTTTCACGCCAGTTTGTTTCAAATGAAATTGCATCGTTCACATGGTGGTTGTAGCGTTGTTGTCACAGAAGCAGTAGTATTTACATTGAGCGTGTCTCTGCTGACATATTGTGGCCATTTTATGATTTAATACAGTACATATATTACATATAGGTCTTTTTTAAAGTGTCATATTTCAATTGTTTTGCTTTAAAACTGTCCACTTGTTTCCAGTGTGAATTATCACCCTAAAACAATTATTTAAATACACAAGGACAAAATTTAAAGTAAATATTTAACCCCCCCCCCACCCAGAGAGAAAATAAATAAATTCATAAATTATAAATAAATAACTAAATAAAAAAGGTTGATGCATAGGATGATGACTCGGCAGAGATACCGTATATCCATTTATCTTTTTTTTTGGTAATATTGTATTTTCCAAAAATGTTCACAATGCAAGAGAACATGCAGAGCATCCAACATAGAACAACATTTAAACTAAATAGCTAATTCCCCCTCACACAAAGAGAAAATAAATAAATAATAACATTATCCTACATTGAACATTATTAATAAATAATAAATAAAAAAGGTTGGTACATAGGATGATGAACCCATATGAGCATGACATAATATGCAGGTGATGTACATCTTCCTCTCGCCCTGCGCCCCTCACAGGTTCACCCTGACCGCCCAGAGTCTCTTCCAGATAAAGCGTCAGCTGGACAAACTGGTGGAACTGGTTGTGAAGGTCACCTACGAGAGTGACCCCATCCCCCTGCAGAAGCCTCAGATAGAGGAGCGCCTCAAGTACCTCATCTACCAGCTCATCAAGAGGTACACAAGGCAGTTAGATGCACTTACAAATGCAGTACTGTACTCTCTTTATTTATATTTAAGTAACTAGGTGCTTTGATCATGAACAATGTACTCTGATACACAGTCCTGTTCATTTTGCTGTGTGTGTGTGTGTGTGCGTGTGTGCGTGCGTGCGTGTGTGTGTGTGTGTGTGTGTGTGTGTGTGTGTGGCAATTAATCCCACACACACTAGCATTCAAAAGTTTGGGGTCACCCAGACAATTTTGTGTTTTCCATGAAAACTCTAACTTTTATTTATCAAATGAATTGTAAATGAATATAAGATATAGTCAAGACATTGACAAGGTTATTAATAATGATTTATATTTGAAATATTAATGTTGTTCTTCAAACTTGTGGCTCAAAGGACAGTTTTAGAGCTTCTCTCACCAGCATAAATAAATAAACATTGACATGGTTAAAAATAATGATTTTTATTGTAAATATTAATGTTGTTCTTCTTGTGGCTCAAAGGAAGGCCAGTTTTATAGCTTCTTTCACCAGCATAAATGTTTTCAGCTGCGCTCACATAAAAAGTGTCCTCAAGGGTTTTCTACCCCTCTGCTAGTCTTCTAAGGCGATAACACAATGTACCACTAGAACATGGAGATGGGCCTCTACACACCTCTGTAGAGACTTCATTAACACCAGAGAATAGTCATCTACACATTAACTATGTAGAGAGAGGATTTATGATTCATTTAATGTTATCTTCACTGAAAAAAACAGTGCTTTTCTTTGAAAAATAAGGACATTTCTAAGTGACCCCAAACTTTTGACCAGTAACAGAGTTTTATCATTTTATTTTATGGTTTAAAAGTTAAAAGTTTCCAGTTCAACAGGTGTTGATGGAGTGTTTCTTTGTTTCTCAGCTCGTTCGTGGTGGAGAGGCAGCCGTGCATGCCCACACATCCACAGAAACCCCTCATCCTCAAGACCGGAGTCCAGTTCACCACCAAAGTCAGGTATCGCTGTGTGACGTCATGTGTTTGTTATTATTATGATTTCTTAATTATTAGTCCTAATGATAGTTGTTCATTTAAAATGTGTCTTTTCTTCCTCCTCGTGTCTCTCAGACTCCTGGTTAAACTTCCAGAAGTGGATTATCAGCTGAAAGTGAAAACAACATTTGACAAGTGAGATTTTTTTATATATTCAAATTTGAATAAACGTTAATGTACATGCAGTATTATATCTAGCTATTTTTTTAATTTTATATTTTATTTTCCAAATATTTTAACAAGAGAAAATGCAGAGCATCCTACATTGTCAAATTAAAACTAAGTACAACATTAAAAGTATAATAGCTAATTTCACCCACTCAAAGAGAAAATAAATAAATAAAATTATGTTTTAAAAATTAAAAATAATAATAATAAATCATAAATTAATGATATATGTATATATATATATATATATATATATATATATATTAATACATTTTAAAAAAATGTAATAAATAAATAAGAACGTTTTGTGCATAGGATGATGACACGGCAGAGATACCGTATATCTATCTATCTTAAAGGTTATAATCTCCAGATGAATACGTCTAACCCTTATTTACTCGGTGTCTCTAGGGACCTCCCTCCTGGCAGAGTGTGAGTACCAACACATGTTTTACGACATAAACATAAACACAAATCATTCTGTCTTTCAGCTCACTTTTGTTTAAAGAATAATTCAAAATACTTTAATTGAATATTTACCTGGAGAGTTTTCCCTCCAGGTTCCATGAGGTGTTCCAGTGTTCCTATAAGTTCTTAATTGTAAAGCATTTAGAACATGTATTAATACTTCAGCAGCTACAGTTGCTTTTGTGTATTTCTGAATCGTCTTTTCTTTTATATTTTCTTATTATAGTGTTATTTCTAAACTATTGAGCCCTGCACTAGATTTCCAACGTGGTCTGGACTGTCCGTTTATCGGCACAAATGGCACAAAAAAACCTAGAATCTTGAATCTTCGCGTACCAATTAAACTTCTTCGTTTGACCTTTTTTCTTTCTTTTTCTCAGAAGTCGTCAGTTTTTCATCCTCACCAACAACACGAAGGTGATGGACATCGAGGACTACACCAACGGCTGCCTCTCCGTGGAGTTCAGACACCTGGTGAGGCGAGATCACATGACTGGTCCTCCAGCGTGTGTGTTCACCTGGATCTGTTGTGTAGAACACCTCCACCAGTTTGTCAAAGCCACGATTTCTATCTTACAGCAACTAAAAGAGAAGAAATACATCAACGGGACCAAGGGGAACGAGGTAGGAAATGAGGAAATATTACGTAAATATTGTACGAACATTGTAAATACATAGCCTCTTGGCTAATAACTCATTTCATCAGACTCCATCACATCATTCAAGTCCCAACTAAAAACCCACCTGTTCAAACTCGCATACTCTTCATAACTGGATCCTGTACACTTCACTTGTTTTTATGTTGATGTTCTGTTTTAATGTTTTAATGTTGTTTTTATCTATCATACATTTATCCTGTATCCTGTTCGATTTTATTGTAAGGTGACCTTGGGTGACAAGAAAGGCGCCTCCAAATACAATATTATTATTATTATTATTTACAGTTTTTTTTTTGTTAATGTCCCGTATCAACTAAACCAAAGAAGTAAGTAAAACAGATGATGACCAATAAAGGGACATGGATTGGATCAGATGATTGTGTCTCTGTGTCTGAATCAAAATGAGTAAATGTCATTTCTCCTGTTTAAAAAAATACTGTTGTACCGAATGAGCCTCGTAATTCGGTTTCCCCGATGCAACACTGAGGGGGGAGTGAGTCTAAAGCGGTGTGTGTGCTCGGTGTGTGTGTTGGTGTGTGTGCTCGGTGTGTGTGCTCGGTGTGTGTGCTCGGTGTGTGTGCTCGGTGTGTGTCGCAGGGCTTCCTCTCCGTGACGGAGGAGCTGCACTCGCTCAGCTTCGAGGCGTGCTTCACGGTGCTGGGCCTCGCCATCGACCTGCAGGTCAGAGCGAGGAGCTTCCACTTGGTGTCTGGCCCTCGTGTTGTTGACGCCGCGGCTCGCTGACCGCGCGTGTGTGTGGTGTGTGTGTGTGTGTGTGTGTGTGTGTGTGTGTGTGTGTGTGTGTGTGTGTGTGTGTGTGTGTGTGTGTGTGTCCTTCCAGACGTCTTCTCTGCCCCTGGTGGTCATCTCCAATGTGAGCCAGCTGTCGGGAGGCTGGGCGTCCGTCATGTGGTTCAACCTTCTGACCGATGAGCCGAGGGTGAGCCAACGCACTCTGTTTGAAGTTACATAGTGGGGCTTTAAGATATATTAACATCAAAGAAATTATTACAAAGATACAATAAAACAGGGGAAATTATATATAGGTATGTGTATACATATATGTATATATGTATACACATATTTATACACATATGTATACATATATATACACATACATATGTATGTGTATACATATATAATGTATATATGTATGTGTATACATATATATACATGTATGTGTATATATATATATATATACATATTTATACATATATGTATACATATATATACATGTATGTGTATATATATATACATATTTATACATATATGTATACATATATATATACATATATATATATATATATATATATATATATATATGTATACATACACACATATACATTCCAAGAAAATAATAAAATAAAATGAAAGACTCCTTGTGTTTCCTCCGTCCTCCATAAGAACTTGGCGTTCTTTGGGAACCCCCCGCGGGCCACGTGGAGCCAGCTCTCTGAGCTGCTCAGCTGGCAGTTCTCCACCTTTGCCGGCCAGGGCCTCAACAAGGAGCAGCTCAGCATGCTGGGGGCCAAGCTCCTCGGTACGTCCTCGGAGGTTGTTACCATGACGACAAGACTCAGAGCTGCAGACTTGACCTTTGCAGGCCACTTGGGGTGCCGTTTGGTTATTTTCTGTGTTGTTGTTGTTGTTGTTGTTGTTGTTGTTGTTGTTGTTGTAGGTCAGCACGCTTCCTGTAGTGACTTTCAAGTGTCCTGGTCAAAGTTCTCCAAGGTAAGTGTTGAGTAATAAGTACAATGTGTTCTCATCATGCGGCGGTCCAATGAGAACACTTGTTCTGTGTCCCAGGCTGTATTGTTAACCCTGGACATATTTGTTTTTTAATTATTTTTAACATCTGTTGTCAATCATTGCAATACAATAGTATTCTATATAATATACAAAACTGATAGACTGAAAAGGTAGAAGCAAAAAATGCTTATATATTCCTATCCTAAATTATTTATTATTTTTATTTATTTTATTTTAAATGTATTTAACCAGGAAATGCCTCATTGAGATTAAAAATCTCCTTTACAAGAGTGTCCTGGCCAAGACTCAAGAATATTATAATCAAATAATTCAAATGTATATAAAATAAAGAAAAATAATAAAATATATCCACATATATATGGATATATATCCATAAACGTACTTTTTAATCACACTTCTAAATTGTTTTATAAATAATCCTTTTGAAAACAATAAATGAGCTGACCATTCTTATATCAATTTTAATGTTGTTCCATAATTGGACTCCTACAATAGAATACGTTTTATTTTAATCAATTTTTTAGCCTTTTGTACAGTAAACTTACAAAAATATCTCCTTTATACTAACACATTGAAAACAACCTTTGTCCACAGTCTGCAGCGACTTTGCTTTAGTTCTGTACATCGTCTGCATTATTTTATAATAAACCAAATCATTACATTTCATAACATGTGATGGATTTGCGACAGTATTCATTATGCGTATCGCAGATTTTTGTAACACAGCTGTTGAGTTTATAAAGGTTTCATGGAGCAGATCTGCATTATACATCTAATGTTATGTTCACATCTCTCCGTGTGACGCTCACTCTCACAGGAGAACATCCCGGGAAAGCCCTTCGGGTTCTGGACGTGGCTGGACTCCATCCTGGAGCTCATCAAGAAGCACCTGCTGCCCGTCTGGAATGAGAAGTAGGCCCCACTCATCAAACCGGTTATTTATTGTTTGTTTACGTTGTTGTTGTTGTCGCTGTGAAGTTGCCTGGCAACAGACTCCAGGAAGTCACTGTGCTTTCTTGTCGGTGTAAAAAAGGAAACTCCACCTGTCTCCCGATTAGTTTTAGATGTGAAGCGTCTGTTGAAAGTTGGCTTGTATGCTACATTTATATATATTTACCAGCGTGGCATTTCTGTTCAGTTATCGTCTGAGTGGTTCGACACTTATTTCTATGTATTGAAATATGTGTAATAACCCCACCCTACCTCACTGCACTTATCATGTGCAATATGTGACATATTATTACCATCTAATGTTCTTACAGGCCCCTTTGTTGTTCTTGTACATATTACCACCTTCTGCAAAGTGTTTTGTTCATTTTATTTCTCATTAATGTTCACTCAGCACCCCATCTTGACAGAAAAATACAGAAATGTAGAAATATTTGCACATTTATTTAAAAAGAAAAACTGAAATATCAGCATTTATTAAAATTTTTTTAATAAAAAAGATGTTACCGTTAGAAGAATGTTTTTTTAAGTTATACAAGAAGCAAGAAAAGAAACGTGTCCCCCCCCCCCTCCTGTCCTCCCCTCCACCACTCAGCTCCATCATGGGCTTCGTGAGTAAAGAGATGGAGCGCACTCTGCTGAAGGACAGAGAGCCGGGAACCTTCCTCCTACGCTTCAGCGAGAGCCACCTGGGAGGAATCACCTTCACCTGGGTGGAGCGCGGCGACGACGGTGAGGACCAGCCTGTCTTCAAAGTTATGCAAGTCTGCAAGTCGAGTGACGATCGCTCCCGGGGGAGGGGTCCTCCTCTGAAGCTCTCCTGAAGGGTTCTGCACTTCTTTTTCTCCCTGTGAAAGGGTTTTTGTTTTGTTTTTCTCCGGATCTGATAATAATATTAATAATAATAATAATATTAATAATAATAATAATAATAATAATAATATTATTATTATTGTATAATAATTTTATTTATATAGCACCTTTAAAAACAAAGTTGACAAAGTGCTCTACAGAGAATCAAGGCAAATCAAATAGAATAGTAAGACATGAATGAATGAATGAATAAATAAATTAATTAATGAATAAGTAAAAAAATAAAAAAACAGACCAACTAAATTAGGGTACCCAAAGAACTTTTTTTTATTTTTTTTTATTTAAACCTTTATTTAACCAGGAAGTCCCATTGAGGTTAAAAAGAGAGATCTGGCCAAGACAGGCAGCAGCATAAAAAACACATGGTTAAATGAAGTTAGTGATTTAAATGACGTTAGTGATTCTGCCAGCCTTATCCCCTCCGGTAGGTTGTTCCAAAGTCGAGGGGTTCTGACGGCTAAAGCTCGGTCACCTTTCATTAAAGCCTCGACTTTGGAACGGCCAGAAGGCCCACCGGAGGAGCTACGGCTGCGTGCTGGCTCTTAAGGAGCCAAGGTTTCAATGATGTGAGGTCAAAGGTCAGGGATGTTGCACATGTACAGATTGTAACGCCCGATATCACAAATTTGTAATTTACAAAATAAACTGAATTGAAGAAATTAGAGGAAAAAAAAGTGATATTTTTCAGTGCTGCTTTCTTTCCGGTGTCGTCACTTTAAATAAATCTCCCTCTTTGTGACGTTTCGCCACAGGCGACGTGAAGTTCAACTCCGTGGAGCCGTACACCAAGAGCCAGCTCGGCACCATCCCGTTCGCCAACATCATCCGGGACTACAAAGTGATCTCGGACGGCGACGTCCCGGAGAGCCCGCTCAAGTTCCTCTACCCCGACGTCCCCAAGGACGAGGCCTTCGGGCGTCTCTACAACAGCCTGCCGAACATAGGCAGGAGCGCCGCGCCGCGCCGCTTCTTCACGTTTCCCTCGCGCTCGTTTTAAGCCGCTCACGCTCATCCCTCCTGTGTCTCTGTTCAACTTCCAGCCCATCCGTACATCCGGTCGACCTTCATCCCCATCTCGGAATTGCGGTGAGTTCATCTGAAGACGACGTGATACTGATCCTGCTGTAACACTACTGCGCTACGCAGTTCCTTCACTGGTGTGGTCTCCTTTCCTCCGTCCCCTCAGCTCCCGTGCAGCCACCACACCGATTCTCTGCCAGTCTCCTGAGCCTCCGATGACTCCCGGGGAGTTCGACATGCTCAGCGAACAACTGTGCTTTGACATCGATACCGTGAGTTTGCAATATTGACTCTTATGTTTTCTTATTATTCATCTAATTCATGGAGAGACCACAAACTAATGTAGTAAAGACGGGTATTTATATATTTATATATATATATATATATATATATATATATATATATATATATATATATATATATATATATATATACATATATTATATGTATATATATATATTATATTAATATTAATTCATGGAGAGACCACAAACTAATGTAGTAAAGACGGGAATTTATATATTTATATATATATATATATATATATATATGTATGTGTGTGTGTATATATATATATTATATATATATTATATGTATATCTAATATATATATATATATATATATTATATTAATATTAATTCATGGAGAGACCACAAACTAATGTAGTAAAGACGGGTGTGTGTATATATATATTATATGTATATATATATATATTATATTAATATTAATTCATGGAGAGACCAGAAACTAATGTAGTAAAGATGGGTATTTATATATATATATATATATATATATATATATATATATATATATATATATATATATATATATATATATATATGTGTGTGTGTGTATATTTTTATATATATATATGTATATATATATTATATATGATGTATATATATATATCGTATTCCCCTGTGCCACAGAAAACCCTTTTTTTTAATTCCTTGTCATAATCAAATAAACTTAATTCATTAAAATCCCATTGATGAGACCGCCGGAGAAATTCTAATTTACTTGGGGTCCGATTATATACGATAGTTTGATAAATTGAAGACTCTCTCATTAGATTCATAAACAATTTCTGTGGCATTTGACCTTTTTCTTTTCTTTTTATTATTTAGAAAAAGGAGAAAAAAAGCTATTTAAGTTATCTTGACGCTGTTGTAGGAATTAATAATAGCTATAACTTACAATTTCTAAAACTCATTACTGGGTTCTGTCTTACTGTATATTTTCACTTTTGTGTGTACTTTAACTACGAATACTCTAATGTGCTTTTTGACAATTGAAGCGATTTGTTCTGTGTTGAGGGGAGAAAATTAAAAATGACAAGTGCAATTTATAACTGTGCACTCTGCTTTTGAGAATAAAGACAATTTCTAAAAATAAAAGACTTTATTCGTAATCAATCTGATTTACACCGTCCTGCTGCTGGAAATAGTAACACACCAAATGTGGACTAATCCGCAACTGAAAGTCTCCCCTGATGAATGCACTATTTACTTCTGTTGGCCCGTAAATCTAAAAGGAAATGCACATGTAAAAGAGACAAACACACAGTGTTGGTTTTGGTCTTTTATGGAATTTTATGGAGATGAAACATTAACGAAATGATGACGTTAAAAAAGAGATTACCAGAGCACAAAAATACAAAAGCGCAAATCCATCTGACATTTAATTGTTGTGCTAATGCTGCTGTGTGAGTGATATATGTGAAGATGATACAGAAGTTAATACTCCAGCATTAAGATGAGAATATTAGCATTATTATGTTGGCTATAGTTGTCTCTATATGTTCCGTTGCTATAATGCTCTCCTTTTGTTTTGGTTTTACAGATGAGCTCTCCATATTCAGACTGAAACATGCAACATTTGAATTCCCACAGGAGGTTTCATACCTTCCTGACACCAGTCTGTGGTCACTGTCCACATCTTTGTTATCACAAAACTCCGCCTGCCGTGTTTCAAGGGGTCTAATGGTTCATTGGACTCGTTGCATGTTCACCATATGTTTGTATTGACTTGGTTTTGACTTGTTGACTATTTTCTATAAGACCATTATTGCATATAAAACAATTAAAACATGTTTATTTTGTCTGTAATGTACCATATTGAGCTTGCTATTGAGTGGCATTTCCATCTCGTTTGCCCATAGTTTGCACATGCACGTCGTAATTAATTTTAATATTTAAACTTAACTCATCTGCCATCTGCAGCTCAAGATGAGGTATCACAAGCCCGACACATCTTTGTATGTGGCCCCTGGCGGATCGACCTTTTCATAAAGAACCAAAAAGAAAATATCCTGTGCTTTTATTTTGAAGGTTTCAAATTAAATGGATTTATGTTATAATATTTGAGAAATGTTTTTATGTGCAATATTTAGACACTCAAATAAACAATAATAAAATGCAAAGACAGTTATTTAACAATATCTTTGGGTTTGGGAGTAGTGTATATGTTTCAGCTACAGCTCTTTGAGGGCAGCCGTGATGCTGAGAAGCTTTTACTTTGAAAGCAACCGGAAGTTGAGCGTCTATCTGACGCACGCGTCTCGAACGTTTGCGAAGAAACCACGTGACTCCCGGAGAGCGTTCATTGTGTTGCGTAACTGAACCGGTTGGTACACTGTGTCATTTATTAGAAAGGAGTTCTGTATAATTGAAAATTATAGGAACATACATGATAATTATGTTCATAAACCGACAACTACATCCAGAATAGTGTATAAAGTCCCCATTGTCATCCAACACTTTGACTGTAAGACGGATTTCAACCAACAACCCTGCAATCAGAACCATCCAATGGGGGTGGACTGAGTGGGCAGTCGCCTTCCATTAATAAGAAACATGTGACCCACACACATTTTAAAGGACAAGAAAAACAATAATTGAAAATTGTGGATCGTTTAATAAAGATCACGGAAGATATTAGTGTAATAACCTGTTTTTTCAGCATTTTTATCTGCTATTATTATTATTATTAGTGTTAGATACATAATTGAATACAATCATCAGCATTGTTATCTGCTATTGTTATCATTATTATTATTATTTGGAATGCTTCAGCAGTCCAACTTGTTTTTGTCTTCTTTAATAAACGTATTATTTTATTTCTTCCGTACCTTTTTTGTCCCTCCTCTAGTCCTTCATATGTTCAGCTATTTAAACCATTCAAATATTTGTTTTTCATACTAGTTAAGAATTAACCTACCCTCGTTATGACTTAGTTCCCTTCTTTGTATTACTTTAGTAGTTTTTCAATTGTTTATAACTATTTTCCTTTTTTTAACTTTGTAATTTTTTGACTTTTTATGACTTTAATTTTTTCTATAACTTTTAAGTACTTTTTAACTTTTTAATAATTTTATAATAACTTTCTTACTTTTTATTACATTTTCATTACTTTTGTACTTTTTATTACATTATAACTTTTTATTACTTTTTATTACTTGTGTACTTTTTCAGTACTCTTTCATTACTATTGTACTTTTCATTACTTTTGTAGTTTTTCATTACTTTTGTACTTTTGTACCCCCCCCACACACACACACGCACACACACACACACACACACACACTCACACACGTTTTTTGGCTCCAATGCGTGTGCGTGTTTCTTTAAATGGAGAGATATCAGAGGGGAACAGCTACAGATTTATTTATTTTTTCAATCTTTTCTCTATTTATTCTACTATTTTGGTGATTTGATCTTGTTTTTTGATATGGTTTAACAAATGCTTTTGTAGAAAATCCACTCAGTGTTTAGATCTTGTCTATCCTTCACCATGGTTTCTCCCTCTTTTTTATTTATGTTCTCCTTCTGACTCTCAATTCCTTTCTCTCTTTTGTTCTCATGTCTGACTCCCCCCCCCTCTCATTTCTTGGATTATGATTCATATCTTTGAATATTAAGAAGATAACGTTTTGCTTATCTTTTCCAGTTATACATTTCCACCCAATATGTTTGTGCTTCAACATTTTCAACAGGAAGTTTCCCTTTTGATATGTTCAGATGTTTAAGCTACAGTATGTTCAGCCTATTTCAGCTGTTGGCAGCTATTTTCAGCTATGTTCAGCTTTAAAAAAATCAGCCAATTTCAGAAATCTTCAGCTAGTTCCAGACATTTTAAGTTATTAATTTCAGCTAATTTCAGACATTTTCAACTAGTTCCAGACATTTTCAGTTATTAATTTCATATTTCAGCTATTTTCAGCAATTCTCAGCAATTTTCAGCAATTTTCAGCAATTTAGTTTTTATTTTTCAGCTACAAGCTTTCAGATGTTAAGCATTCCAATGCATTTTCAGCAGGAAATGCATTTTCTAGTTTTTATTATTATATCATACAGAATTGATTACAAAATGTGTTACCTGCAATTATTATCATTAATTGTTATTATTATTATTATTATTATTGTTATTATTATTATATCATACAGGACTGATAAGAGTGACGCTTGGCTCTCACGCCCTCCTGTGGCCGTCAGGGAGTACTACCTCCTGGGTTCGCGGTGCCCATTGATAAATGAAAGTGGTCTTAATGTCACATTAAGGCCTTCTTGAAACACTCTTTTGTGGTGAAAAAAATAAATATATTTTTAAAACCAATTACAAATTAAATCTTTTTTGTCCAGGTTACCCTTACCGATTCCTGAAAGAAGATATTTACAAAAATAAAAATAAAAATCATTAAACACTATAATTCTTCATGACTTTAGTGGAAAAATCTAATATACATAGTGAACTATGTGTAGCATATAATTACTTCATATGAAGGAAAAAGAAAAGCCTCAAAAACGCAACAAGATACTGTAAATAAATAGTTTGACACAGAGGATGAACCTAAATAGTTTGAAACAGAGGATGAACCTGTGGCCTAAATGTGCATCATAATTGGCAGTTTTAAGATCTGTAAGATTTGACGGACACGATCCGGATGCATTTTGCATATATTGGAAGAGTTGTGGAACCGGTCTGTTCGGAGAACAACGTCTCGCCCAGACCTGATTTCCTGGAAATGAAAAACCACGCCGTGCGTCAAAACAAACACCAAGCTGTCCTGTGGATGTTCTTAACTTTTGTTTATTAAAATAAACATATCATTCGAGTGTCAAGAGAAATAACATCTGCATTTTACAGTACTGAACCACTTTATTTATGACAGAAGGACAAAAGGGCAAACAGTCAGTGGCCTCCTCTCTCAGTCTTGACTCCCGGGTCGAAAAACACACACACACACACACACGCTTTCCACTACTAAAATATACTGCGCTCTTTTAGAAAGCCGTTCCGATATATAAGAAAAAACATTTCATAAAAAAGTTTTTTTAAAGAACAGCACAGAACTACACCTACTGAAAATGTGTACTTTTTGTATGACTCGTGAATCGAGTCCCAAGCAACACGCGTCACATGAGGTTACCTGATGGGTTCAGCCGGTGCTGCGTGACCGACTACACGCCATAAGAGTCCAATAGTTCAGATGTCTTGTAAAAAATAAACCGGGAATACTTTCAGTGGATGACATGAGTTAGTCCGTTCATCCGACACATCGAAGGCCAAGTTACCGTTTGAAAGGTATGAAAAAAATCAAGATTCATATTCCCCCCCCATCTAAAAACAAAGAATATATCTATTTATACATCATTTGTCAAACAAAAAGTCAATACAGACTTTAAAGATGTGTTTAGTTGCCTGTATTTACTAGTAAATTTGGGCCACGATGAGATTATATTTATATTTACGTGCAACAATAATGACGTTTCCGTCAGCCCCTGCGTGGTAAACGTACAAGTTACCCGCTCAACATCGATACGTTTTTTAAAGATTTATTTTCTCCTTTATTTTACGGAGCGGTCGTTGTGAACGTGTCAACGTGCTAGCGTTAGCCCGATGCTAACGCTAGCATCGGGCTAACGCTAGCATCGGGTCCTCTAGTCACATCGTTTACGGCTCCAGTTCACAGGAACAAAAGATGTATTTAATTGTGTTAATTAATTTCTATGTTTATTTCTATATATGTTTCTATAAAATGCTGCTAGCAAAAAAAGAGGAAGATGTAAGACATCAAATAATAATAATAAAGAATGTTTTATTTTTGGTAAGACTCCAAAAGAATAGATCTGCAATGTCTGACAAACTATAAACGTCCGCAAACTGTTTCCAAATTCCCCAGAGCCGGCAGTTATAGCTAACATTAACATACATTAAAATACAATACATCTTTTTTTTAATTAGAGCTATATATTGTTGTTTTTATCCGCTACACATAGTTTACACAGCACTACACATGAAGCTCATTTAGGCTTTTTATCTGACAGCAAAAGTCACAACATGTTCCATTACATATCGACTCATTTGAGTTAATAGTATATTATCTTATCAATCATTTAACCAATTTACATACATTTGGACCCATCAGGTATTCTGTTTCTGACACGTGTGACTTCTAAGTCTTCATAGGGTGAATATATATATATAAATATATATAAATATATATATATATATATATATATACACATATATATGGACCTTGAGAAACCACCACTTGGAATGTTGCAGCATAACATAGACTCCTGTTCCTTGACACATTTTGTTCAGTTCAGCTCAGTTATTGTACTATTATGGTTTGTTCGTGTTTCTAAACTTTTTCTAAATATAATTTCGGGGTAAATTCAGGACGCCCATGGTCCCGTCCGTAGTGCAGTAGATGTGTGTGAAGCCCTGGAGTTCATAGATAACATCACACTTAAGTAAGAATTACTGTAAGACGTCCGTGCGCGTTGAAAGTTTCATAAATGGTCCTCGTGCTGCTAAAATTGTTCTGTGCAGGAAAACCCAACATTGTGATTTCACACAAAAAAACAACAACAATGTCATCAAACCAAGTAAACACAATACATAATTAAAGTATTCTACGGTACGGAGGATGTAGAGGGAAGTGCAGATGACACGGAAAAACAAACGTATTGACGACGAAATAAAAAGAAACCCGACTCGACTTCATCCCACGATTACACAATCGCACGTCTCTATAAGTGTCTTTTTAAAAAGAAGTCTCTCTGTGAAATAAATACACGGTGCCTCTATTGCAAAATACATTCGGAGTACAATCCTTCAAGGAAAGGGGGATGAAGTGTCATTGAAAGGAGAAGAAGAATCTGGGAATATAGATGCAGCTCTATGGAGATAACTGAGGCCTGTGAGCCCCTCTACATGGACACCATCAGAGATGCATTATAAAGCTTATATCAGTATTTACACACACACACACACACACACACAGGCACACACACACACACACACACCTCACCATCTCACAAAACGACGACATTGAGAGTATTACCCAAATATTTCCAGGTAGAGAATAATCTAACACGAGTTTTAACCGCAAACTAAACTAATACACTTTTGATACGAGGTTCACAGGTTACCGAGACAACGAGCGGTGTGCGTGACGGACGCCCAACGATGTTGCGTGATTTAATTAGAAGGTGCTCGCTCACGCACACACACGCGCACAACACGCACAACACGCACAACACGCACACACAACGCACACACGCCGCGTGGCGATGGAGGGCGAGAGGGAGCGACATGAAGTGCAGCAGCGATGTACAGCCGGGAAAAAGCAAAGCACACCAGACCGGGGGGAGGGGGGGGGAGGGGTACGCTAACCGATTAATTCAGGAGTTTAATTTCCCCCTCCTCCTCCTACCCAAGCAGCCTCAGACGTGGCAGCGCTACAGCAGGCTGTCCAGGTTGTTCTCCACGCTCTCCTTGTCGTTGGCGTCGGCGGGCGGGCTGTACTTGTCGTGGTAGCTCTGCAGCATGGTGACCACGTCGTGGTGGCCGAAGTGCACCGCCTCGTCCATCGGCGTGTTCCCCCATCTGTCGGGAAGAAGACGGTGGGCGGGGCTTATCGACGGTTAAAAACAACAACAATAACATGGCCACCGCTTACGCAAAAAAAAAACGCTGGACGCCGTTCACTACGCTCAATATCTAAAGCCAAACTCCACATCTGGAAGTGATTTTTATTAACCGCTCCACTTGGCTGTTAGCTTGATGATTTATCTCATTGCAGGGTTCTTACACATTTTGACCGTTGGATTTCCAGGACTTTTCCAGGACTTTTCCAGGACTTTAAACCAAATTTCCATGACCAAACTGAAATCTCGGTATAAATATGAACAATTTAGAAAATGTTGCGTGTCGATTGCGTACGCCGGCTTATATTTTGAGCGTCTTTCTTTAAAAATCCCATTCATTATTTCAAACACGGCGTAAATGAACATGACCAAAACTGCAGGACAAGTCGGGTGTGAAGATGACCTAAAACAGGGTTCTTACACATTTTGACCAATGGATTTCCATGACTTTTCCATGACTTTTCCATGACTATTCCATGATTTTTCCATGACTTTAAACCAAATTTCCATGACCAAACTGAAATATCGGTATAAACATGAACAATTTAGAACATTGTGCGTATTGAGAGCGTACGCCAGCTTATATTTTGAGCATCTTTGTTTAAAAAACATGGGTATTATTTCAAACTCGGTGTAAATGAACATGTGATTATAACAAATTTCCATGACTTTTCCAAAACTTTTATCATTGAAGTTTTTTTCATGACTTTTCCAGGCCTGTAAATGACCATTTTAAAATTCCATGACTTTTCCAGGTACAAACCCTGCATTGGAAACCCCAAAACTGCCAATAATTCCCCCTCTTTACACAAAAGGGTCATTAAGACAATATGAAAAACTTTCCTTCATTGATTTTGGGCCCCATTAAATCTCAATTGACAGTCACGCCAACAGCTTGAAAGGTAACGTCACTCAACAGACGTGACGTCCCCCGTGTGGCGGGATGGGGGACAGCATGAACACACCGGATGCTTGTTGACGTGTTTCTTTCTTTCTTTGTCTGAATTATTTTACTTATCGTTTATTGTTTTATTGAAATTGGTGATTATTGTATAGATTTTAAAACTTTTAATTATGTGATAAAAGTGCCTTGAAAAGTGCTATATCAATTTAATTACTATTTAGTTTGTACTTTCTTGTCAAAATGGCACCACTTAATCATCCAAAGTGTATATATATATATATATATATATATATATATATATATATACACACACACATCCAACGTGTGTGTATATGTACATGTATATAAATATATACACACGTGTATGTATATATATATATATATATATATATATATATATATATATATACACACACATATATAAATATATATATATATATATTTATATATACATACACACACATATATATGTGTATATATATATATATATATCATGTTGCTATGGAAACCAGCCAGCAGTCAACTCTTCCTCATAAGCTGCTCCTCTAAAGTGTGGCCCCCCCCTGTTGAAGAGGGGGCCGTGGGGGGGGCTGAGCGATGGAGGGCTCACCTGTCTCTGGGTACCGGGTTCACCTTGCAGGCCTCCAGCAGGAAGCGCACCACCTCCGTGTGTCCTGAGAGCAGAGCGGAAACTCAGCTGAGGACTTCAAAATGTCATTAGAAGTTGAAAAAGTACGACAAACATCTACACCCATGTGTGAACGTTTAGTTACAAAAACCACGAGCATTAATATGCTGCCGTCACCTCCTCCTCACTTCTACAGGAGGGTCGTATTTCAATAAATAAATAAATAGGCCTATGAAATAAATAATTATGGCGAAGAAATAAATGCTGTAATGAATAAATGAGGCAATAAATATAGAAATTAGTCAATATAATTAAACAAATACATAGTTGTATTACTTATATTCTTTTCATAGGCATATTTATTTATTTATGTATATATATTTATTTAATTTGGAATTAAATGGCGTTGCATAGAAATTCCCTGTTAGTTAAAAATGTAAAGGCCCAAACCAAAAATGTTCCACATACATATTCTAATTAACCTTATAGAAATTAGTAAATATAGTTAAACAAATAATTTGTTTACTCTGAAAGGACTACTTCAATTTGTTCTATTAGGCATATTTATTTATATTTATTTAATTTGGATTTAAATGGTGTTGCATAGAAATCACCCGTTAGTTTAAAATGTAAATCTGAATCTTTTTTAATAAAAGGTAAAAAAAAAGAAATATGTGGACGAGCACATACGTCACACATACGCCACACATACTTGACATATTCTTAATGTCTTGTTTGTGAATGAAAAATATCGCAGGACTACTGTGACGCCGAGGAAGAAGAGCAGCTTCAGGTTTACCTTCGGCCGCCGCCACGTGGAGCGCCGTTCTGGAGTCGTAGTCCCTCTGCTCCATGTCCATGGAGGACAGCGCAAACCTGCACACACACACACACACACACACACACACACACACACACACACAGTTGGTTGAACTGACCCTGTGAGAACCTTTAACTCTTGCATGTGAAACAATCTGGACTCTTCCTCTCAGATGGGTTGTGGGTTTCCCTCCACAGAAAAAGGTCCTTATGGACACAGGAGCAGCGAAGCAGTGTGCCAACAAAGAACAGACTGCATGCTGGGAAACGTAATACGGTTTATGTTTAAAACTCTAAAACACAAAATGCATTGTGATTAAGGAAAGGCCTCAAGGACGCACGCCAAGGAGCTTTAGGGACCGTGAATGTCAAATTAGTTTGTTTACAAAAAAACTCCCGAAATCAGTTTTAAAACTTCCTCTTACTGCCCCTTTAAATCACCAATGACTCACACAGCTAGGAGAGGAGAGGAGAGGAGAGGAATAGAAGAGGAAGAGAAGATGAGAGGAAGAGGGGTAGGAAGAGGAGACTAGAAGAGAGGCGAGGAGGAGGAGAGGAGAGGAAAGGAAGAGAGAAGAGGAAGAGAAGATGAGAGGAAGAGGGGTAGGAAGAGGAGACTAGAAGAGAGGCGAGGAGAGGAAAGGAAGAGAAGAGGAAGAGAAGAGAAGATGAGAGGAAGAGCGGTAGGAAGAGGAGACTAGAAGAGAGGCGAGGAGAGGAAAGGAAGAGAAGAGGAAGAGAACAGAAGATGAGAGGAAGAGCGGTAGGAAGAGGAGACTAGAAGAGAGGCGAAGAGGAGGAGAGGAGAGGAAAGGAAGAGAGAAGAGGAAGAGAAGAGGAAGAGAATATGAGAGGAAGAGGGGTAGGAAGAGGGGTATGAAGAGGAGACTAGAAGAGAGAAGAGGAGGAGGGGTAGGAAGATGAGAGGATGGGGAGACTAGAAGAGAGGTGAGGAGGAGGAGAGAAGGAAGAGGATATTAAGAAGAGGAGGAGAGGAAGAGGAGAGGATAAGGGGATGAGAGGAAGAGGGGTAGGAAGAGGAGAGGAAGAGGAGAGGCAGTGTGCCTCCTCTCTGTCACTGTCAGGTAAAACTAGTGGTGAGTCCTCCTGAGGACAATAAGACGAGCTGTGAAGGTGAAGAAGAGGAGGCAGACCTCCTGAGGGCCGAGGCGTCCCCCGTGTAGGCGGCGAACAGCAGGTTGATGACGGACTTCACCTGCCACACAGAGAGAGAGAGAACAGTTGCAGGAGCTGACTCGCCCAATTTACAGCAGCTTCAGGAAATCAGACCAAAGACGATCCGACGCAGTCGACTTCTCCACCGGCTCAGAAACACGTTTAAAGTGAGGTTGTGAGTCTCAACTGTAACTTTATTTACTGTTTTTATGCTTCCTTTTATTTGATAGATTTGAGGATGTTTTAATCATGTGATGTAGTGTCTTTGAGTACCTTAAAGGCAGCATTATTATTAAAGCAGCTTTCAGTTTTTCATCAATCTTATCACACGTCTGTATTCACTTAAATAAATGCAGAACTTCGGTAAAGATGTTTTCCTTCACATATATATATATATATATATATATACACGGTTCTGTTCTATGTATTCTCCCTCTACTCTATACTCGGGGTCTTCTCTGTGTCTCCTGTCTCCTTGATTGTTTCATTCACTGCACCTGCTGTCAGCCACTCGTCTCGTTAGTGTCTGATGTGGTACACCTGTTCTCTCCCCTATATATGGTGCCACTCTTTCCCTTGTCTGTGGTTGGATTCTTGTCTCTTTCCCGTCGTCCTGTGTTGCGTGTTTCCATCGTGGATCCTGCCGGCCCCTTTTGGACCTTGTTGTTTTGGTTGTAACCCGTTTTGCCTTTTTGTTATTCAAGTTCCGATCCGGCTCGTTTCTCTGCGCCTGAGCTCCTGCTCCCCGTCCCAGTCCCCCCGGTCCCGTCCCGGTCCCCCGGTCCCGTCTCGGTCCGTCCCGGTTCCCCCTGTCCTGCTTCCGGTCGGCCCATCGCCTTCCCGTCCGGCTCTCGTTCCCCATGTATACGTGTCATAACACAACACATACAATTTAGTCAAAATCCATCTTGTCACTGGTTACTAGCGGTGACCAAACCCAAACAATCAAACTGCTGATGGTGAATAGAAGGTTGTTGTTAAAGAACAGTTACAGGCGCAGACAAATAAGATGATATATAATAGTACTTTATTTAAATTTTATACAAGGGACACCAAGGCTAAAAGAAATTGTAACTCCCACTTTCTCCCCCCGTCACGTCTGCAAGTCCAACAGACACACGTGTTCAGAAAAGGGACGGAAGACAAGTTCACGTCTTCTGAACCCAGACTGATGAAGATGATGATGATGAGACTTTACATACAGAAATAAAAACATGTGGACTGAGAAAATAAATTAAATAAAACAAAAACATAGAACAGTTTGACGGTCGTGAGCTTGGAACTGCGTTGGCTTCGTCTACTGTGTGTGTGTGTGTGTGTGTGTGTGTGTGTGTGTGTGTGTGTAGATGATGTGGAGGGGGGGGGGGGGGTTTACAACCTATGTAACAACTTTCCAGACGTTTTTGTGTCCGATTTAAAATGTTAACTTTCAGAATGAATGGTTCGACCCACTCGATGCTCTGCGTGTTCATAAATACCCAAAACATTAGAGAACCGCACAATTCCAACGTCACCGCCGCGTTGCTCCTTCATTATACAAATATATATGAACATGTCATGTGACAAGACACAAATCAACATGAATTTGTAAAAAGACATGTGAACGGTCATCAAATAAAATTTCAAACATATCGATTACATGGGATCAACAAAACAAAACACATTTATTAAGTCGTACAGAAATAAGCATGCGAGAATGAGAATGAGAATTCACAGAGACAAAAATTATATTATGAACGGCAGGAAAACATGACATACGTGACCCTATGCATATATGACCCCCCCCTTATGAGATTGATTGTAGAGAAGAGGGCGGCGCGAGAGAACGGTTGCCAGTTAGAAAGAGATTTTCCGGATTAGCCGGCTCTGATTGGTCGCTTTGAGGTTAAATCTGTCTCCGGCGTGGAGGACGCTGTATTTGAGATGTTGTGCCAATGACCGAGTTCTGGAGAAGCAAGGAGGAGGAAAAGAAAGAAAGGCGTGCACGCTTTGCTGATTCCCTTCACCTCTCACACCAGAAAGGCAAAACCACCACACCTCTGCTCTTTGTCCGAAAAGAAGAATACAAGAAGGAAAGGAAGGCGAGGTCGAGATGAGGCACTGAAACGAGGGTTCCCCTTGGACCCCCGTCACATCCGAGGTAAAAACGGAGTATTCTTGACTCAAGTACTGTAACAACAAGAGGAAGCGGGCTTCATCACCACGACGATGACCCCGGGGCTTTGAACAAAGAGTTCATCACCAAGATGAACCCCGAACACCACGAGGATCCGAGAGCGGCACGCGCTTCTATTTCCTGGATGTGGAAAGTCAGAAGTGTGTTTTCCTATGATGTGTATGTGGTAAAGACGTTTTAATGAGGTACACGCTCACTCCAAGAGTAAGACTTTGAGAACTTTACAAATAATACGGAACACTCGCTCTGTGTTGTGTGTGTGTGTCTCTGTCCCCCCCCCCCCCCCCCCCCCCCAAGAGAGACAAACTCCTGCTGCTGCCGTTTTCCCCTTAAAGCTTTAAACCATTCATCATCTCAGCTATTGTTTTATTTTAAATCTGCAACGCTCAGGTTCTTCATTCCTCCACTCTAAGGCATCCTGCATCCGACATAATGCTGTGCAGCCCAGATACCCCCCCACACACACATCTCTGTTCAATATGTTTAAGATGGTTCTGTGTTTTAACGTCTATTTAAGTTAACGTTGATTCTGTCTTTTTCTTTTTTTCCAAAAGGTATGAAGGGAGGCACAGATGATGCTGAATGTCAAAGTCATTCAAATGAATGAACACATGCAAATGTGCCCGAAAAATCTCCTGTAATATTTAAAGTGTCTCTGTATTTATTGCTCTTCAGACACCTTCAGGCCAGCATAATGCGCGTCAGAGTGAAACCATACACATGGTACAAGTGCTCGTGTGTCGTATGAACCATGTTCGACTTTTACAAGTCGAACCTCAAAAGAGGACCAGGAGCGCTTTGGTTCTTGGACCGAGACTCGGGTAATAAGGCGTCACTTCTTTGGGGCTGCTTTTTCTTTAGCATGTTAAGATCGGGAAAAATGCTAAATACCTGAAATATTAAAACCCCTTCAGCCCTTCGTGGCTCTTTAAAATAACACGGTGCACTCCAGGCAAGGCATTCACAGCTAACGTCAACTATATTCTCCTCCCCAAAAACCTCCCATCAATAGGCCCAAAAATAAAACCATACTGACCTGCACACGACAAGCAGGGGGAGGCGTTTAGAGTTTGTTAGCTCGATTTAAAAAGCAGCAACCCATCCCATTTGTATCTGTCAAAAATATCTCTCTCTCTCCCTCTCTCTCTCTCCCTCCCTCTCCCACACACCAACTTCACAGGCAATAAATAATCTTCTACATAGTTTATGTAAACATGAAAGCTGGTGGTGGTGCGAGAGGTCAGTCGAGGTGAATGTGAATGTGTGTGTGTGTGTGTGTGTGTGTGTGTGTGGGGGTTAGTTTCTCTCGGTGACATGGTCCATGCGATAGACTACAGTGGTGGAGCTGTCCTGGTGCGACTCGGTGGGCGCCACCTTTTTCCAAAGAGCGGCTTTCAGAGCGAGCTCTGGCTGGAGGCTCTCGTGATCCAAGGGTCCCAAGGAGCGCTGCGGTTTCAATCGACACGGATCACACATTAGTCTCGCTCCTTCTGTGTGTGTGTGTGTGTGTGTGTGTGTGTAGTGTCTACGTGGCATCTTAAATTATCTTTTAAAATGCCAGAACTGAAACTAGTTTGTGTAGTTATTGTTTACTGGCTACATGTGAACAGGTGTCAGCACTTTGCTTTACGGGTGTAAGGATGTAGAGACAATAGCCTGATGTCAGTGTTTAGGTCGGCCGCTGCCGTGTCCGTGACAACCGACTCTCGGACCGAATCGCGGGACTGAGAATATAATAAAGAAAGCTTTAAAAAACGCAACATACAAAATATGTCTGTTGATTTTGTGTTGCAGTGCAAGATACATATTAAAAGAGGGGACACGGTGTTATCATTATTCTACATGTATTTGACTAAGAGAGAATCTTGTTATCTATAACACCCGGGCACCGACGTGTGCGTGTGTGTGTGTGTGTGTGTGTTAATAAGCCTCAATGTGGCCTCACTGTGTGGAGGAGACCGGGATCCTTCTGCTACGAGTAAAGAAACATCAGGTTTGACCTTTTTTTTGGGGACATTGTTGTCCTTACGTCGTAAAACAAAAGAAATGAACTGAGAGGTTATTTCTATAAATAAATGGTCTCTCATATAAAGGGGTCTATTGTCACAGATAGGCTACCCAGCTATTTAAGTCAGTTTCATGGCTACGGTAAATTATATTTAATGATGTCCGGGATCTCTTTAATCTTTCCGGTTATTGTCAGGTGATGCTAATCAACAAATCATGTATATATATATATATATATATATATATATATATATATATATACGATATAAATCACATATATATATATTCAATATAAATTGTCTGTATATATATATATATATATATATATATATATATATATATATATATATATATATATATATATATATATATATACAATTTAAATCATATATATATATATACAGACAATTTATATTGAATATATATGTGATTTATATCGTATATATATATATATATATATATCATTTTAATTAAATATATATATATGTATATATATATAATTATTGAATAAATATAAATATGCCTGGTGAGCTTGTGATCGTTGGAAGTAAAGACCGCTGATCTCAGACCTGCTGTGTTTTCCTCATGTTTGCGTTTCCACCAACAGATGTCGCCGATGAGTTTTTCCCCAACCATTAAATCCACGTTTCAAACTGTAACTGTAGGAACATATTAAATATATATATGCCTAAGAGTCAAGGCCTGACATGCCTGAGCTAGAATGTTAGTATGCCTGAAAACACCACAAGAGACAGAGCACCCAAAGACAGAGGAGGACAGAGGACCCGGGTTATCCTGTTTTTCTCTTTACGTCTCGACTACAGTAACGTCGGCGTCGCCTGCGCATACTTGGAGGGATAGTGTTGTGGTCAGTGTGTTTGATGGGAGGGGGGAGGGGGGGCATGGGGGGCGTCGCTGCCGTTTGTCCTTACCCGCTGGTCCCCTCCTTCTCGGCGGGGGTCGTGCTTTTTGGTAAAGTGCCTCAGGTTGTCATAGTTGTGGAAGTTGAAAAGCTCCACGAGGTCCTGGAATGAAAAGGCAAACTAAATCATAGCGTAGACGTTGGAGAGACATAACTTAATTAGCTGGAATCTCATTACATCTGAAGTCGGGGCGTGGGACCAAGGGGCGTGGCCTCTGGGTAATCATTAATCAGGCATCATGTACTTATTAATCAGGTTCACTTACTTTAAGTGATCCAGCCAAGTGGAATTAGTACTCTGTTGCATCATTTCTGACCGTTTCTACACAAACAACCATTCCTTTAAGGCCCATCATTATGAAATATAAAGTAGATTATTTAACACACATGTACATACATACAGAGATCCATACTTTTATAAAAACATGCACACAGATGAAAATAAAGTGATATAGTAAAAATCTAAAAGAAAGCTTATACACGTCTTGGACTGAGTTAAATGCTGATATGAGCGTATTTATGAACCTAAAGTTCCCCGACTGCATTGAGTGACCACAGTTGTAATACATATATGAATTATATATATGCAATACTAATCACTCCTAAACAACTTTTAACTCGTTGGTAAAACAGTGAGGCACGCTTTGATGTCCAGCTACCGTCATCTCTGTGCAAGATGCATGCAAACAATAATAATAATAAAGAATTTAACATAAATAGCGCTTTTCAAGGTACTACATAAAATCCTAAAGAAATAACACGTTAAAAATACATTTGTAACTCTAACTTAATTTGTGTTACTTTTTAAAACTTAATAAAAAAATGCTGCTGGGTTGTTATTATCCTGGTTTGTTTTGTGCTCCATCCCTAATGGCAAATATTAGTATTTTATCATATGATCTTTTTGACTGACATCAAAGAATTTTGAATATTTACAGGTTGCATAAACCCGATTTACATGACTTTAAAATCACATTTCCATAACTAAACCTTTTGTGAAATCTCAGTGCCTGCATAATATTCACGGTCTTCTCCAGGCCTGGAAATAACCATTTTTAAAATCCCACGCCTCCTGTATTCTTGCCGGTGTTGCAGTTTTCTTCGTCGCGTCATGCATCGCATACCGTGCAGAACTGGATCCCTCTGACCGAGTTGCCCAGCTTGTCGAGTGGAGGGGACCAGCACATGATGCCCATCACGTTGGGGACCACCAGCAGGATCCCCCCCGCCACTCCAGACTTGGCCGGCAGACCGACCTACAACGGGGGAGGGGAAACGGTTACGCAACAGAAGATCAGCTGCGTGTGTGTGTGTGTGTGGGTCTACAGTCGCAAACAATGGGAAGTCAGCACAGGACAAGCTCCGCCTGGGACGTTGTGCTCGAGATGTTTTGGGAAACTTTGAGGTCTCAGGTTTCTACTCAACAGAATCTGCCAAAGGGCGTGATCAGGACTTCAGTGGGTCCTGCTTCACGAAAAAAAAAAACATATCTTCACACATTGCTCCATGACCAAACTGAAATCTCGGTGTATACTTGAAGTATAGTATTCAAACAATGAGAATTACAAAGCATGCAATAAAACAAATTACGTTATCACGACTGCTTCCTGAGCTACTGTTGCTATGGCCAGCAAACTTTCCAGTTAAGGTGCGTTCACTTCCATCGGGAAAAAATAATAATTGCACCGATAGTATGAGAGCGTATGCCGGCTTATATTTTGAGCGTCTTTCTTTCAAAAACATATGAATTATTTTAAATTTGGCGTAAACGAACATGCGCATATAACAAATGTCCGTGAGTTTTCCAAAACTTTTCTGATTTACGTTTTTTTTCCATGACTTTTCCAGGCCTGGAAATGACCATTTTAAAATTCCATGACTTTTCCAGGTTTTCCATGACCGTACGAACCCTGCCTGTTCATAACTTTGTGAGTGGGGCTCAGACGATGTGGACAGGATCAACATAACGACGCACATGTGGTTTGTGGACTGCCGTTCGGCCTTTTGACCAACGCCATTGTGTTTTTTTTAGAATGAGAAGTTTTCAATTCAATTCAGTTTATTTGGTGTAGCCCAATATCACAAATTGATACATTTTCCTCAGAGGGCTTTACAATCTGTACACATACGACATCCCTGACCTTTGACCTCACATCGGATCAGGAAAAACTCCCAAGAAATAGAAAAAAAAACTTTCACAGGGGAAAAAAAGTGAAGAACCCTTCAGGAGAGCAACAGAGGAGGATCCCTCTCCAGGATGGACAGATGAATAGACGTCATGTGACCAGAAGGAATCTTACAGAGTTGCATAAACTCATTCAATGTGACCGTATTTGGACAAGAGGGCGGAGCTGGGAAGGACAATAGAGAGAGTGTGACCGGCGTTACAATACGATACTTGCTATTTTAGTACTTACATGGAAGGCAAATTGTCCAGAGAAGTCGTACATGCCGCAGGAGTGCATCAGACTCAAGGTGTTCCTCACGGCCTCGGGGCTCAGCACGCGCTCGCCCGATATCGGGCAGATGCCCCCGTTGGCCAGGGTGGCCGCCATGACGCTGGCGCTCTCGCAGGTCACCTCGATGGAACACAGCTGGGAGGGGACAAGAAAGAACGGACGACCTGCGTCATTTCTCCACGAGTCTCTTGTCACAGAGAGAAAAGTCAAGAGAAAGTCAAGTGGGAAGGTGAACATGAAAGTTAGGGACACTTTAATTAAAATGTAAATGTCGGTGTGTGCGTGTATGTGTGGAGGGGGGGGTCATTCTTTTGTGATTTAGGTTGTTTGGGGAGACATTTTAAGCATACTTGTATGTACGCCTCCCTATAAATAATGACTGCCACGGGGTCAATGACTGTTAAAACTGTGAAGACACACTCCCTTCAGTCCAGAGAACATAATGTTATTTAGATACACTTTGAATTCATTTTTTTCAATTTGTATTTCTTTATTATTTAGAGACATTTAAATACATTATGGCTTGCTATTTTATTGTATTGTATATTTGTAAAAAAATGCAATTCCCTGGGGGATGAATACAGTCTAATCTGATGTGATCTCTATATTTCTCTCATCTGTACATAGAACGTGAGCTGGATGTAGATAAAAGGGGAAGTAAAACAGTTTGACATGATATGTGAAAACATTTGGAGGAGAAGCAGAAGGTGGATCCATGTAGGAGGATGCTGAGCCTCTGGGTTTGAACCAATAGAGGAGGAGCAGCAGAAAGCTGTACTACATCAATCTTCAGAAACCCCAACAAAAAAAGACTCACTTGAAAGTAGAAGTCCAGCACAGATGTCATGTCCGTCCCCTCTGGGAAACACTGCAGAGGAAACAATAGATTAAAAGAAGAAGAGGAGCACAACGATGAACATTCATCAGGGGCAGTACACGAGGTTGAAGTACCAGTTGAGAAAGAGACAGACGTGCTTTACTGGTTACCAAGGTTACCAGAATCCAGCTCATTACAAAGAGATGTAAACTAAAAACAATTAAGGTCCGTTGAGGAACACAATATGTTCTTTTTCTTTCTGTGGGGCCTCTGGCAATAACCTCTGCCTTTAAACCTCCTTTTATCCCGACAGTTATTCAGCTTTTTAAAAGTTGTCAAGGCGCTGAAATAAACGGAAACCCAAAGTCAGCGACGTCTCGGAGCTCAAACCTTTTTCTCCTTCAGGTAGTAGCCGATGGCAAAGTTCCTGTCTCCTGACTCGCGCTCCGACTGGAATCTGTCACGCAGAGAGCAGAGCGCTCCCGTTACACAGAGCAAGGACATATGTGCACCGTGTGTGTGTGTGTGTGTGTGTGTGTGTGTGTGTGTGTTGCAGAGTCTGAGCCCCGAAGGGTGTCGATGTCTTGCGAGTGGCAGAAGAGCATTTTGATAACATCAACTCATGATTTAGAGGGACTCACGTGGCATTGCTGAAACCCACATACTCGTTTCCTGCCATTTTTTTAAGAAAGTTCATGACCTGGAGGGAAAGCAGAGGGACAATATACATATATATATATATATATATATATATATATATATATATATATATATATATATATATATATTTGTATATATATTTTAAAACAAAAATATATATACAAATATATATATATATATATATTTATAATTATATATATAAATAAATATATATATTTAAAAAACAAATATATATATATATATAAATAAATATATTTATATAAATATATATATATATACATATACATACACACACATATACACACAGAGGGCTCATACACATGTTGACCAATGGATTTTCACTTTAAACCAAATTTCCATGACCAATCATTTTGTGAAGTCTGGGTGTATACACGACTAAATACCTTAAATGACACAAATGAATGACGACAATAGTTTGAGTAATAATACATAGTTACCAGTACATAAATGTTTATTTTTTTAATCAAATTGTGTAAATAAATATGTGTGAAAATAACAAATTCCCTCGACTTTTCCAGGCCTGTAAATAACCATTTTAAAATGCCATGACATTCCCAGGTTGCCCATGACAGTACGAACCTTGTGTATAACAATTATTTACACATCCAACATTTGTGATTGGAGGCGTGATTCTGGCCACCTGAGGAATGTTGGCGAGTGTTCAATCTCTGCTGCGCGTGAGGGAACAACGCGTCACTACGGTCACCAGCTGGTCCGTCTGCTGCTGCTGGGCTTTTACTAACAATAATGCCACATTTTGCTTTCCACGCTTGCTTTATAAATCAGATCCGGGAGTAACGGACACGGAGCGCTTCTCGGAAGCTGATTAAGAAAACATGAGAACACCAGGACCCTATTGGGCGACGTGAACGGCGCTGCCAGCTGGACGAGGACACAGGGTTGAGGTGAAGGAACACAATACTGTCATACAGATACTGAATATTAAGATATTTGTATTTTGAATTGTATGAATAAGATGTACTAATTATGTCAGCTTTGGAGTACATTTTAAATATGTCACTGCAAAGTATAAATGCGTGTTTGGTATATTTTGTTGTTGCATTGAATCACACTGGGATGTTTCATGAAATTGATCCCAAAAAATGAATAATCCCACCAGCCGGTGATTACGGCTGTTAGTCGTAAACAATGGGCAGAAACACTGAAGCTCCGTAAAGCTCGTACCTTCTCTCAAATGTCCATGACCGAACATTTTGTGAAATCTCGGTGTGTACATGATGGTGGATTATCCCTGAGCTACCGTTGCTATGGCCACCGAACTTATCAATTAAGGTGCACTTTCAAAAGCTAATATGAGAGCGTATGCCGGCATGTCATTTAAGCGTCTTTCTTTTTAAAACATATTTATTAATTCAAACTCAGCGTAAATTAACATCTCAATGAAACACATTTCCATGACTTTCCCCAACCTTTTTTTTTTTTTAAAGTCTTTTCCAGGCCTGGAAATAACCATTTAAAAATCACATGACTTTTCCAGGTAAGAACCCTGTCAATTCTCTCTGGATTCTTCATTGTGGGACAACATTAACAGCATAATCCGACCCTAAACATTTTTTACTTTACTTACTTTATTGGGTGACTTAGAATTGGTCCCGGCTACATTAAAAGATGAACATGAAAGTGTACTGGATGCGTGTGAATACTCACATAGTCAAATCGCTCCGCGTTGCTTGCACCTTGCTGAGGGGAGAGCGAGTGAAACATCCGTTAGTACAGTTCCCTCCTCGAGGGATGGAGCAGAGGACAAGCACGAGGTCAGGAACTAAAGATTACGCTCTACCGATCACGCTGACTATGTCAAACTACGGAGTTAGAAAAGACACGGATAGATTCTTTTATTACAAAACAAAAATTGTTAAAAATCACTTTGCCGAGAATTATAAACAGGAGAGACACAGATTATGAAATGAGATTAGCTTGCGAATCGGTAACAAAAAGAGGGAGGTCTTTTTGTAGGTGTGTGCGTTACGCGGCTCAACATGCCGCCTCGCTTCTTCCGCAAGTTATTGATTACATCATTATTTCAAGCCTAGAGTTGAAAAGTTCAAAATTCTGCAGGCGGCACCGACTGTGTGTGTGTCTTTACATAAAGCACACGTGGGTGTGTATGCAGGCACGTGTGTATTATGGGTTGGCGTGATGCAGGGTGTGTGTGAGGAGGTCGTCTGTAGGTCGGAATGCTTCTCTACCGTCGCTCAGCGTACATGTTGCATGCTCATCTACGCTACATAAAGAAAACACAGCAATAAAACAACAACAAAAACAACACGTGGACATTTTCATGCACATTTTGAACTACTATAGCATTAGTTGCCAATATAGAAATACTGGACAATTTATGATTTGGATGGCGTGAAAAGTTATTAAAATTACTTCTTTTTTTTTTACAAGCGAATGCTTTCATGTGTGACTGACGTTTAAAAAGAACATTTCTACACTTTACTGTGCAGAAGAGAAAAAATGATTGACACGGATGGATGGAGGTGTTAAAGAGTCACTAAATGAGGTTTCTACACAACTGATTAGGGGGGAAAGAGAGAAGAGGGGGAGGGGGGGGGAAATCAGGGGGTATGGGAGAGTGCGAGGAGATAAGATATGGAAAAGGAAGAAAAAATTACCAACGTCATTTGACCTGCAGCAGCAGTCATTATTTCCCACAGTTCTTAAGTCTGGAAAATATGCAACATACAAAAAACAGCAACAACATGTAGCCAACATGTAGCCATGGAACAGTTCTGGGGGCATTCTGCCACGCCAACCATCCCATAGTTAACCCGGGTTAAAGCTAAACTGGGCTAAACCTGATCAACGGCGCAACAGTTGTGCTTCAGTATAGAAAAAATAATCTCTTTTAACAACACACATCAAGACACTGACGACACCCGAACACACACACACACACACACACACACACACACACACACACACACACACACACACAAAGATTGTCTCGTAGAAAACGTGACGTTGTTTTCTCCGAGGGGGCGGTCCGACAGGTTTATGGTGTTATGGCAAACTGGTGGAAACCGGTTTCATTTTACGACTGCAAAGGAATTCAACGGCTGTACGCCGATGCAGGGAGGAGCGCCAAGTAGATTTATTATGAGAAAAGACGATTGAAAGACACAGTGGATGTTTTTTCAGAAGTCCAGAAGCACACCAAAGCTCACCGATCACAACGCTGCATTGTCCTCGTTTACAGGGAGCAACGTGTTGGAGTCGAGGTTGTACAAGTCCGGCCTGTACCAGCTTTAACCGGATACATTTTTTAGGCAATCAAGGCCTTTGTCGTTACGATTGGCCAATTCAGAAAGTGGCCGACATCAGCGCCCTGAGAAGCAGCGGAAAGCGACTTCCATTGCGTTTGTTATAAGCAGCGTGACCACGTGGTTAACGTAACGCGTGTTCGTGAACAGACCGTTAGTCCGTGTGCACGTCGAGGTGTTAAATATACTGAAACCTGACGTTTTTAAGCCAGAGACAGACGTCAGCCGGCGTTCTGTCATTTTTTGCTGCCTTGTCAGAATGTGCTACCCGCTGCATAAACCGATAGGTGTGTATCGATTCATGCTACCCTATCTGATAGGATGTTATTGTACTGTCAAAATATGCTTTTCTTTCAAAGTTCAATGTTTCACTTTTCACTGTTAAAGTGTTTATCTTCAACACTAAATACCCTAATAATAAACCAGTGCTTTATTATGATAATGTGAACAAACTGATGTTTACAATAATTTGTTGACACAAAAGAAATAGCAACTGCTTATCACTCATTAATCTACATGTCAGTACTACATATTATTACTACCTGTACAATATACATGCTGAATGTACTTTTAACTAGGGAAATAATCGGGATTTTGAGGACGTCACTCCCCGTTATCAGACGTGCATCGACAGGGTTGCAAAACGTTATGGGCGTGTCAAACAAACTCGGAAAATCGACTCGGCGCATGCGCAATACCACAAGGTAGCAGTTCTCGACAAGTAGCATGAAATGACAGAACACCGGTGTTTCCGCCCTCGGTTACACATTCCAGACCGTCTTCCCTCTCGTGGGCGTGGCCCTCGGGGTGAGACGCGCCGCGCTCCGTCTCTATGTTGACATAAGAGAAGTGACACGTGGCTCACAAACAGAACCGGTGGCAGCAAAGACAGACTAAATGGTTGTGTTTTTCTTATTTTTTTAAAGAGGGCTCCTTTTCTTTTATATTGGTCACACACACACACACTTTATAATCAGTGGTATCCAGTGTTTACTCAAGCTACAGGAGGGGACGGCTCTCCTTTGTGTGCAGCTGATTGGTTGCCTGTGGCTTTTTGCTGTACATAGTTTGTATGACAATGTATGAGAAATAAAAGATGTCTGCATATTATTCTAATGCTCCTCCAATGGAATAATGATTAACTTCATGACCCAGAAACATGCATGTTGAACCACAGGGGTGATTTGTAGTTTGCTTATTAATATGTACATATTCTTAAATGTATACACACAGGCAGTTATTGGGATTAACAGAGTAAAAGCCTCTCCACTTCTTTACACCTACCCTCATCCACCACAGTTCAAACCGCTACATGTTGGTTTGCAGCACGATATTTAATCTCAAAAGGCTAGAATTGAAAATAAATGTCAACGTGTGTCAACACAAACTATATTCGGCAAACTGTATTTGAGTTAACTAGGGTTATGTTTGCATGGTGATGACGCACAACAAAGAATGAATGAATACAAAACTAAAAAAAGAGATGTGATTTTAACATGTGGACACAGGCCCCGGAGAGTATTACACAGGCCACGTGCGTCAGCATGCTCTGCCACACATAATGAGCTGGGCATCATAATTACTCTATGAAGAGTTTAATTAAAGTCAACCCATCCCGTTTTCAATCTTTGGCAGAACATGGTTCCAAGAATCAAAGAATGAATCATGGATGATTAATATGCAAGTTCAGTTTTAAGTACCTGGGACAAAGGCTTGACAGGTCATCTCCAGAAAAAAGCTACAGTCAAATACAAAGGCCTTGGCATTGAGAGTTTTAAAGTAATTAACAGGGAATATATATATGTTTTCATCTATAACTCATTAAATCAAAATGAAACAATATAAATACATTCTTACGGATGCAAAGAGGTATTTAAAGACAGCTCTTGTACGAGTGTGTGTGTGTGTGTGTGTCCATAAGAGTATTAATAACTCAGTGCCTGCAGCAGCTACGTAAAGAGAGGCTGGTGAGGTTAAAGAGTCAAAAGTTAAGAGCATGAACATTGACAGCTGGAAGGTAAAGGAGGTAAAGATTAACAATTCTGTTGGACCTGGACCCTATTTCCTTTGACATGTTTTTGTGTCCAAGGGTCCAAATACACTTTGCTTTAAGTTGGTCCAGTATTGAGGGAGAAGGCCGTCACAACCGCCGATGGAAAGAACTTTTTTATAACGTAGAAAACACCTTTAGTGGATGTGCAGTGAGGGTAAGTGTGCGGTCCATTTAATGGCTGCCGTCTTCAGCCAGGTGTAATGTCTCCTTTGTTACGCGTAGGGACGGGTATCGTTTGGGTTCTTTCCGATACCGGTGCTAAACCGGTACTTTTAAAACGATACCGGTGCTAAACCGTGCCTGAACCGATGCTTTTATTTAAAAGCACAATGAGGACATTAAAAACCTCTTTGGCCATATTCCCTGTAAAAGTCATTATCATGGAGCACTGACAAAAAAAGTATATATATATTCTAATATCTATAAATATATATATTATGTATTGTCATGTGCAGACCGAATAGGGTTAATCCTGTCACTGTTTTGATGGGCAAAGAGAACAACCAATCAGAGGTCCTGAAGATGACATGTGACATAAAGTTTTGCTTCTGACAGCGAGAGCTCCACTGACACAAAGTGATGCCCCGCGGTCTTTATTCCTCCGTTAATATATTCCCGGTAACACCGGGTATACAGACGGGACCGCTGCACACACACACACCTGCTGACAGACTGTCACGCTCGTAGCTACGGGCTAGCTTAAACACGTTTATGACGGCTAATTTATTATTTGTTTACCTACTTTTATGAATGAAAGACTTGCAAGAAACGTTACGGTACTAATCTGAGTTACGGCTGCTCTTTTATTCATCGGTGCTCCACACGGGTTCGCGCCTCCTCTGAAAGTTAAATATGACAGTCTGTCGTAACCTGCTGACAGGGCGGGGTCACCAAAGAAGTTCAAAATAATTGTTTTTTTTCATTTCAATCGGCTTAGCCACCGAAAGGAAGTACCGAAATATGCGTTGTGTTTTGATCATTGGCACCGCTTGTATTGGCACCGGTTCCCGGTACCCAACCCTAGTTCCGAGTGAACCTGTTGAACCGCAGCGTGTTTGATTTGACGGATGATGGGCGCGTTGCATTTCCCCACCGAGGAGAAACTGAAACAACAAAACGACAAACTCCGGTGACAAAATGGAGGCGCTGTGGAGGGCAGCTGAGGACCCATCCCCCACTGGGGCTGGTTAGCGTGCACCTGCATTTGACTAGAGCTCCATCCAGGTTATTTACAGCGGGGCAGATAGCAGTGTGTGTGTGTGTGTGTGTGTGTGGCCCGGGGCTCGCTGAGTGCTTTCAGGAAGGATTAACACGAGTCTTAATCACCCCAACGGGTCACGTGGCCGTGGACGTAACGTGGTGACCTCGGCATGATTCCAGCCGAGTCATGAGTCACAGACATCTGAACACGCTGGGAAGTGTGTGTGGTCCACTGAGGAAGTAGCAATAACACCAGTACAAACAAAGTGTGGCCAAAACGCTGCGTTACGGCGAGTGTACGCTGATAAACTACTAGACCTCGACCGGTTTGACTTCTTACAGCAGAACGCCGTCGCACAGCCAGAACACATCGCTGGAAATGACGGATACAGATCGGCACTGGAGAACACACATGAAGGTGGTGGTGGGGGTGGGGGAGGGGGAGTGTTGTTGCTTTTACCTTAATCAGCGAAGTACAAACAATAGCGCCGGCGTTAACCATGGGGTTGTGGGGCTTATCTGCAAAACAACAAGAGCTCCGTTAGCGCGCCGCCGAGGACCGAAGTGTAAACACTCGGCCGTGTTTGATGTTGGAGAGCTCTGTCTATAGACGGGTCACACCATGGCAATCAAATACACGCCGCGCACACATTGACTCAAGATACCCGCAGATAGACGCTATCGACTCTCAAATTGCAGCGGAAGAATATTTTAAAAGAAGTCGGTTGCCACGGCAGGCAGACGATTATTTGCGTTGGGAACGTGGCAGGTGACAAAGTGCGCGTGCGAACGTGTCGCGTCTCTGCTGTCGTGTTGCGAACCAACCCCGAGCTGCAGAAGGGACGAATCCAGCTTTAAATCATGCATTTCAATAGGTTACAGACAAATGATTCGGATTCTCGTTGACCCTCTTGCAGTTTGTAAACAATGACGACGCGAGTCAAGTCAGAAGGAAGGCGGTGAGTTCAGGTGAAATCGGTAAACGGTGGCGCTCTGCCTCACGTCTCTAGGATCCTGGGGGAACGCAGCGAAACTGTATAAGTGAAGGTAGCAGCAGCATGCAACACTTTCCTATCGTCTCAACATTATACCTGTTTTTTTTTATGATTTAGTTGCAACTTTAACCTCGTGGTTTACCTTGTTTACAAGATAAAGAACTGAAGTAATACATTCCAGGCGGATGGGCTGTCACTAAACACAGAGGGTGTGGTACAAGGACTCAATCCCACTTTCAGCTCAGAACGTTAAAGCCTCCGCAGGACTCGTATCAAACGAGCATCAGTGTGTGTGGCAGGGTTCGTACACACGTTGACCAGTGGATTTCCAGGACTTTAAACCAAATGTCCGCGACCAAACTGAAATCTCGGTATAAACATGAACAATTTAGAAAATCTTGCGTACCGAGAGCGTACGCCAGATTGCATTTTAAGCATCTTTCTTGAAAAGAAATGGCGTAAATGAACATGTGAATATAACACATTTCCATGACTTTCAAAACTTTTATGATTTAAGTTTTTTCCATGACTTTTCCAGGCCTGGAAATGACCATACGAACCCTGGTGTGTGTGTGTGTGTGTGTGTGTGTGTGTGGGGTGGGGCTGATAAGCCCGCAGACAGACGGAGGAACACCCGACACACAGATGGGAGGAGGAAACCCAACGCTCACCGTCGTCATCCAGGAAGAGCTTGTTGAAGCGCAGGCCGCTGGGCTCCTTGCCGATGAAGCTGTGCACGTACTCCGTGCTGTGGTCGTGAATGGCCACGGCGTACTTCAGAGGCTTGACGCACGACTGCAGGCAGAAGGGCACCTTGGTGTCCCCGACCGTGTGCCTGCAGGAGGCGACAGAAGGAGAGTTAATGAGAACGGACAAAGTAAAAAAAATAATATTATATATATATCAGGATTAAGGACTATTTGAAGGCAGACTGTACTCCATGGGCCGATTTGATGAGAAACATGAGATTAAGACACGTTCAGAAAGAGAAACATGAACACATGATTACAATTTGAAAGAAACGTCATAAATACCGAAGATGCCATTTCATAGAATAATGTGGTTGTTTGGGGGAAATTCCAGCATGAATCCACTATCAGCTCAGTACCGCGTTATCTTTACGACATCCTCCATTACCCAAACACAACACATATAAACACACCTATGTCTATTTACTACAGCCCAACGCTGATCTAAACACTTGCTGATATCAGTAATTACCCTTTGGAATTACTCCGTGTGCTAGTTTTTGTCTCTACCGACAAATATGAGCGTCTGCACACCGAGCCCCCGTGTTTTATATTGTAACACCGCGCAATAAACCAAACCATAAAATGTATGCAACGCTTCTCTGACGCATTATTACACACCTTACATTAATACTCGATTCTGATTGGTCAATACTAAGGTTCTGGAAATAACCCTTTTAAAGTTCCAGGACTTTTCCAGGTTTTCCATGACCGTAGGAATCTGTTTGATGCTTCTCGGGGGCGTGTGTCTCACCTCTGTCCGTCGACGGTGCACAGGGACACGGCCCACAGGTCAGGGCTGAACTTGGCGAGCTGAGGAATGTAGTCGGCGACCTGAAAGAGAGGAAAGGCAGCTAGAAGAGTCGATTCACCTCACGCCGCTGGCCATGCAACAATAACACACACATCCTCCTCCGCTGACCAGAGGGGAACAATTCAACCTCAGATACCAGCCAATCGAAGAAGGACTAACTTAAGGACAAAGTACTTTGCTAACTTTGTGCATTTTATCCTCCTTTCACTTTACAGTATTGTGTTTCTAATTTCTATGCCTTAATATTGTTTTTGACATTTGTGAAGACAGATTTTTCACCTCATAGACCTGATTTATTTTCATAAATCAATGAATGTACAATAGAGAACAGATCAGCCCCTAGTCGTACATTGTTTTCTCCTAGTTATTTGTTTCATTCTGTCTCATTTGTTGTTGTTTTACTTGCTCTAAATATGTATAACTAAAATGAGCATCATCTAAAAATCTGCACATGCCAATTGTCTGAAAGACATCTGTACATGTCTAATTGACGCCTACTCAATAAAAAAAGGCTTGTGTAAAAGATGTCGTTCTCATTGGCCGTGATGCTAAGTCATAAATTGTCATAAAATGTCATAAAAATGCCACTTTATGGCTCCAATGTTTCCCGTTGGTGACCCTGCAGTACTCTCGTCATGTTGTGTTCACGCTATGGTCTCTTGTTGACGTTCAGAAACTCGGGACCCGCCGCTAGCCTCAAAATGTCTCCCGTGAAACAAGCGTTTCTATTTATGCAAATCTTGACGCTCCCGTTGGCCTCGGGAGACCGGGCCCCGTGTAGCGCCTCCGTGACACGAGGAGTCACCAGATTCCAGTCGGCTGACTCACTGCGAGACATCTGGAGAATCTGCAGCATGATTTCTCTCCAATTTCTGCTGCTCTGCGCCTTTAAATGAACGTTCTGAGAGCTGAAACCTAAAAAAAGGACTTGGCGCGACTAAAGGGACTCCTGCACTGACGCGTGAAAAGAAAAAAGCAGCTTGCATCAAGGATGCTGGAAAGAAAAACACTAGACATACATATTCTGGGTGGTATTTTCCTATGAGGTGTAAGATGGCAACACGGTGGTTTTCAATCAGGCTGCTGCTGGATCTGTAATCAAGCAATCTGATGTACACCATGGATACCAGCAGAGTGAAACCACACCTGTTCAAAGTGATGGTGATGAATCTGTATGGGCTCAAAATCATTAATGGTGATGTACTGTGAGACGCAAACAAAATAAATAATAATAATTCATGGATCTAAGGACACACCTGTCCTCCAGAGAGTTTTTTGGCACTCTCATACAGCTCATCGATATGGGAGGTGAAGGACTGGAAGTCTGGGATGACGAACTTCTTGCGGAAGGCCTGAGTGAGCAGGACAATGTTGCTCTGGACACACCTGATGAATAAACCACAGACAGCATGCTAAAACATCGTGACCGCATGCAACTGGAGGACAAAGTTTGTCAGCCAAGTTTCGACAAACCCCCGAAGTGTGACAAACTTCTATGAATGTCAAGAGGAAGGTGGCTGATGAAGAGGCTCCATCACTATATAGCGACCAGCTGCTTTGAAAAAGAAATCCATATAGTGTCGCCCAACATGAGTCCATATGTTAGGTCGATGATCAAACTAACCGGCTTTAAAGAAACCAGTGTCGGTGGCCATGGCGACGCTCACATTGGATGTTACTGGCAAAAGAAATTGAGAAAAGTGGACGAATGAGGGACAAACTTCTCCTGAAGCCTTTGAGGTGCGGTGATCGCTTCAGTTTGGGACCACAACACACACTAGAAGAAGTGAAACTAAACTATAGCTTAACATCTGGCAGACGGAAATCTATTGACTTCTACTCGTATTTTAACCCTTGTATGGTATTCGGGTCTGTGGGACCAGTTTTCATTTTTCATCAAAACAAAAATAATATGATTCATAATTTTTTCAAACTCAGACTTATTGGCCTTGGCTCATTTTCTGCGAAGAACATATATCAGATAAAATGTTAATCGACAATACACCGTAACCCCCCCTACACATTTGTATTACATACAGGGTGTTGGGGTCCACTGGACCCGGGCTAATAAAAGTGTGGAAATTGTTGGTCCTATGTACCTTCAGTCTGGGCCTTCTGTAAGTGTGTCACACACTTACAGAAGGCCCAGACATGAGGAGGACAGACACTGAGTGTGTGTGTGTGTGGGCCTGCTGTAAGCTAAGTATGCTAATCTAAGTATGTAAGCTAAGTATGTGTGTCAGTGGACATAACATCACATGTGACCATTTTGTGTACATCGTACAAGCTGGGACAGGAGCTCCTAAAGAGGAAACTGACCATGGTTGGAACGATGAGAAAAAACAGGTCTGAAGTCCCACCTCAATTTCTGCCTACAAAGAACAGGCATGTCAACTCGTCCAAGTTTGTTTACACGGCTGACACATCCCTGGTATCATATGTGCCAAAGAAAACCAAAAATGTGGTACTAATGAGTACACTACACTGGGATGGGAGAATCTGTGGCCTGGAGCATCATAAACCAGAGATAATTATGGACTACAATGCCTCAAAAGGAGGAGACAACTTGGACGAGCTGGTGTCTGCCTACAGTTGCAAGAGGAGGACCCTATGCTGGTCACTGGGGATTTTTATTTGACATGCTGGACATCTCGGCGTACAACGCCTTTGAACCCAGAGTGAATGAAATTCAATACAAATTCAAATAAATAAGTCAATAGTTATGAACCACCTTGCTTTATTTGTAAATTTGTTGAATATTGTCCACTCATATCTTGTTTGAAATTAGTTTTCTTGATTTGATCAACGACTACAAAAAAAAACTAGCACTTTAATTCATAATGTGTTATAACAAAATTAAAGGGAAAATATTAACCATATTTGATGTTTATATTGCTCGTAATTGGGATGAAGAAAACATCTGTTCAGTATTTTAACATCAAATTGTTTGATTGTGTTGAATTAAAAGCCCAAAAATACAGCGGGTCCAACAGACCCACAACAAAACAATGAATACCATACAAGGGTTAAAGAAAGGAGGGGCAGAAACAAAACTAATCTTTGGGAATTTTAGAAGTATATCGACGTACAGTTGTGGTGTATGAGCTCCGAATTGTTGTCCATACTTATTCAGGAATGCATTTGTGCAATTTGCAATGAATTTGCTGATTTTCTAAGGCTGGAGAGAGTCAACGCTTCTGGGAAAAACACTGCAAAACAAAACAGTGGCGTACAGACGAGGCCCGACGGGCCACTTCACGCCTTACTTCTTGAAGAGGTGCCTGTCCAGCGTAACGCCGTCCGATGTGTTCCTCAGAGTTTCTTTGAGGGTGTCCATGCATTCCTTCAGTCTGGGATCTCCCGTGCGAAGCCCGGTGGCTTTAAGCGCCTGGAATTAAAAAGAGGACTTAGAAACACCTCTGAATAGAAAGCATGGCTCCGTTTAGACGCATTAACATGCATCTTGGGTGACATAGTTAGCTCACAGATATACATACATATATATATATATATATATATATATATATATATATATATATATATATATATATACACACATATACATATATATACACACACACTACCATTCAAAAGTTTGGAGTCACCCAGACAGTTTGGTGTTTTCCATGAAAACTCACTTTATTTATCAAATGAATTGCAAAATGAATATAAAATATAGTCAAGACATTGACAATGTTAGAAATAATGATTTTTACATGAAATATAAAAGTTGTTCTTGTGGCTCAAAGGAAGGCCAGTTTTATAGCTTCTCTCACCAGCATAACCGATTTCAGCTGCGCTCATATAAAAGGGTTTTCAAGGGTTTTCTACCCCTCCGTTAGTCTTCTAAGGCGATAACACAATGTACCACTAGAACATGGAGATGGGCCTCGACACACCTCTGAAGAGACTGTAGAGAATAGTTATTTACACATTAACTATGTGGAGAGGGTATTTATTATTCATTTAATAAAAAACGTGCTTTCATTTGAACAATAAGGACATTTCTAAATAACTCCAAACTTTTAAACAGTAGGTGTGTGTGTGTGTGTATATATATGATGATTATACCACTGCAGCTGTATATCTCACGTTGCTATTCATACTGAACAGGGCCCTCAGAAAAAGAAACAATTAAAAGAGAGGAGACATTTTGATGTTAATGCACTAATCGATGCCGCTGACCTTAACTTGAAGGACTTACTGTGAGGAATTTATGGGCGGGAATCTTCTCTTGACCTTCTGCGACCGTGTGGAAGAGCAAGTCCTCCAGACTGGGGAGCGCATTTCTTCTCCTGTGTTGGGAAAGGGCGGACGGACGGAAACACAGGCGTATAAGACGGGAGCACCTCAAGTCACGGCGACGTTACAGCGGTGCGGGGGCTCCAGAGGGAAACACATGGGTTCAGGCAGCAACGCACTAGTTGCTGTGTACATGTCAGTAAAGTTGGAGGCGGGGTTGCCCCTTAGCACAAGCCACAATAACGCCGTTTCCTACCTGGCTTACCAGTGTAAACACAGCTTATCTGCAGCCGTTGATACGGTCTTATCGAATTAGTGAGGGAGTCAAGCAGCTGTCCTGGACACACCCTGTCCGAGTGGAAGCGTGAGCCCCAGAGGAGTCGGCTTCTTTGTGCAGAACATTACCAAAGCGTTCTGCTGGCCGCGCTCCCCGAGGGGCAACGGCGTCTTGGTCGGGCAAACAAAGAAAAACGGCCACATTAGCATAGTTGGCCTGACCCTGATGAGAGTAATGCTATATGGTTATTATAATTATTGTTTTTGTTTCTCTTTATACATTACTCATTCTCTTTTTTTAAATGCAACTTCTCACTCTATTATTTTTCATTTCCAAACTGCTTTACTTTGCCTAATTGAATAATGTAATAATTGACATTGTCTACCTGAATGTATAAATTCCATAGCCTGTGAGCCGACATTGGGTTTTATATTTCAATCTGCAATTGCCCTCAGACATGTGTGAAAATCAATAAAATAATATATAGTTTTTAAAGAGTAATGCCGTATTGATTATCAAAAATACAAAGTCACAAACTGAGTTATATATTCCTCTGTGATACAGCTGGACAACGTACCGTGTAAACAAATTTAAAAAAGATCCAGTTTGAAACTGTCAACGACAAACTACAACCTGCTGTCCTGTTTTGCATATTCTGCTTTGTGGCAAGGAGCAAATATTTGTGTTGCATAATAACGGGTCATAATAAGTCATAATGTCGCTGCTTTTTCCAAGTCACTCGTGTGACAATACCCAGTACTGTGTCTGTGATAATGTGATGACGAGCATAAAGCCCCAGTACGGGGGCGGGAGTGTCTGGAGCAGAGGTAGACCCGGCCTAAATTCCAGGAATTCTCTCGTCTTTAGCCCCCAGAGACTCTTGGCTTAATAAAGCCAACAGTGTGGCCCGTTCACACGCTGGTCCTGACGCATAACTCCCCTCAGTGCATAATCGCTATCCAAAATCCGGTGTTGTCCAATCGGATCAGTCCCACTCGAACATCCCGTTTCTAAAGATCGCACATGAAAGACGTCGTAGTGCCGTTCGCTGCGACCCTTTTTCCCCCCGCACGAATAGCCAAACTCTTCCTCGCAGGTACCCCGTTGAACTGGCGCTCGGCCACGTCACGCGAGCCCCATCAGCATGCGGTGCGCCCCGGAAGTGGGCCGGCACCGCCTCCCGGGACCCTCCTCCGCCTCTCCTCTCGTCGGTACGTCCTCTGCTCTCCGCAGAGCAAACACTCCGCGCACCGCCACGGTAACCGTGCCCGAACACGTGCAAACAAACCCAAGAGCGACAAAAATGCAGCCAGGCAGGCATGCCTAATTTAAAGGGAGTGTTATTGACCGCCACATCTGTCCCTCCGACGGCGTTCCTTACATCACTGCATTATGTCAGTGGCGTGCAACGGACGGTACGGATGGCAACTTGAATTAAGGATAGAATGAAGGATGGAGCTGGGCTTCGATCTGATTGGATACGACCTGTTCCACGGGATCCAGGTGGACTGACAACACCCCCCCCCCCCAGCAGGTTACGAGCGTTGGCGTTTCGAGAGGCGTGCACATTCTGCTCAAGAGGGTCCAAAAGGCAGTGACTCCAGAAACCGGGAGGGCAAATTGGGAAGTATTTGGGCAATTAAGGGGGCCCTTCAACACGGCTCATGATACATTTGCTTGGCATCTGTAAATAAGTGACTGCAGCGCGAGGAGCATTTGACAAACACTTGCCTGAGGACATTTAAAAGAACAGGTCCCCCGTGTAGCTCACCTGGTGGAGCAGGTTGCTCAAATATCAAGGTTACGATCCGGCTGCAGCGGCTCGAATGCGGCCCATGATCCTTTGCGGCACGTAGTCTTCTCAAGTTCATTTCTATACATATTTTCTATTGCAAAATGTGCGTTAAATGTGTGAATTGAAAACGCGCCTTTATTCTAATGGTTTCTATTAGAATTACTCCACCACTGTTGTGGTTGTTTGTTCAGATGTGCCTCAGGCCATATACATGCCCACACACACACACACACACACACACACACACACAGCTGCGTTCATATCTGTAGTCACGTTGCCCACCAAGCCAACTGTTGCCTTTTACTTGTAATCTTTTCAGGGAATTTCTTTTAACTCTAGTAACGACAAAACACACAAACAATGAAAGGAGCCAAAGGGAAGTTTTCTTCGAGACCGATGAGAAGAAAAACTATTTATAAATAATAGGCATGGAGCAACTGAACCTCATCTTTCATAAATACTGACAGAAAGCTCCATATGCACCATATGCACATCATCATGTGGATGGTTGATATCCTCACGGTTTAGATGGTCTCTGCCTCTTATGAGTCCAGTGTTTGTTTCACTTCCTGTCTGAGGTCTTTCCCACCGTTTGTGTGTGCGCAGCAGCAGCAGCGTGTGTGTCACGTCTCCTCCTCTCTAGTTAAGTTTCTTTATTTTTGTCATTTCAGTATTTCCAGTTTTATGTTGCGTTGCAGATTTCAGATCAGCTTCACTTGATCCCTTTGTATGTTCTCCCGCAACTGGAATGGTTTGCCCCGCCCCTGATTGAATCCACCTGTGTGTAATCACCTGCGCCTCCCCAGAGTCTTTAAACCCAGAGTTCCTCACGTTGTTCCGTTAATTGCCCTCGTGCACACGGTCGATTTACCGGGGCCTGTTTTCGTTTTGCCTGTTGCATTTTCAGTTGCTAATGTTTGGACTCGCCTCCTTTGTAAGTTTACTTTTGGGCATCTGAGTCATGAGTCCATCACCAGTTGTCCTCCTCCCCGTGCATAATGAAACTAAAACCGTTTCCACAGCGTGGTTGGGCTCTCCTTGAAGTGATTCACTTTTTAGCTTCTCCATTTGTTTAGTTTTAGTTTTATTCTGGATAATATCCCTGCAATGTCGGCAGGGCTCTCGGCTGGTTCGCCGTAGCCGGTGTTTTGTTAAACTGCCGTGACATCGTTTTCAACAAGACACTCGGCAAATCTTTTAGTCGATAACCAAACTGACTCGCTGTCGACTGTGTGGAGGTTTTCCAGGCTGACATTGTTGTTAAATGTGGATCGAGTGACTAAAGAAATGAGTCTCTATAGACCAGCTCGGCCATTTGAAAAGGATCCTGCAGGATGTTGTGCTAATGTGCGTCCACCCTGGCCAATCGGTGACCTGCAGTGCTTTAACTCCACCTTCAGTATTAACTCTGTTCATTGAGGTTTTATCTGTAAAAAATAAATAAACTTTTGATAAAGGGAATGACAGAATAACTGTCCTTGGTGGAGCCGGTGGCTTTATTGACCAAAACTGCAGGACAAGTCGGGTGTGAAGATGACCTAAAACAGGGTTCTTACACATTTTGACCAATGGATTTCCATGACTTTTCCATTACTTTTCCATGACTATTCCATGATTTTTCCATGACTTTAAACCAAATTTCCATGACCAAACTGAAATATCGGTATAAACATGAACAATTTAGAACATTGTGCTTATATTTTGAGCATCTTTGTTTAAAAAACATGGGTATTATTTCAAACTCGGTGTAAATAAACATGTGATTATAACACATTTCCGTGACTTTTCCAAAACTTTTATGATTTTCGTTTTTTCCATGACTCTTCCAGGCCTGGAAATGACCATTTTAGAATTCCATGACTTTTCCAGGTTTTCCATGACCATAAGAACCCTGCTAAAAACATCTTTTGTGTTGCTGTTAAATCATTTTTTTAATCCCCTCTATTCAGGCAGATGACTCAATCCATTTGTCTCTGGATGACCGCTCAGTGTTGTAAGCAGAGCACTTTGAGAGTTTCCTGGATACTAGGTAAAGATTGAGCTGTGATTTTAAAGTTAATTTACAGCGCCACATTCACATTTCACATTTCACATTTAGTGCATTTATTGTTCACTTCACAAAAAAAGGAGCTGAAAATGAATCGTCCATATCCCCGAGTGGGGCTATCCAGGGGGATATCAGTGAATTGACACTTCACTAAGTGTGTGTTCAAGTTTGTCTTTCACTTTCCAATTATGTCCTGCGGTTGACAGCAGTCATTTGTTTAGTTTATTTGATATCTTAATCTTATTCAACTCAAAGCTAAAGCTGTAACTGATCCCAGAAACTGATCTGGGTAGATGGCTGTAAGCCAAGGGCTCTTACGTGTGTGAGGCTCTCGGAAAGGTGATGACAATCCAGCGCTGAATTGAAAATTCAGAGAGAGATAAGGTATATGCAGATATAACTTGTAACCTGACACCTTGTAACAAGTCCCCCAATGCAAAATTCTGCTTTGACCAATCCCAACTGGCAGAAATGCAGGCAAAGAAATGATGATATAAATGCTTGAGTCATGTGCAAGTTTAGTTCCTCACCAGTCCTCAAAGCGTGGGAACAGTGGGGTTGCACATTGGGACATGTTCCTAATAGTTGGGCTGAAAAGTGGAAAACTACTAACCCAAGAATAGTTTGAGAAATCCAGCTGACTGCCAGGAATATGAATTGAAATGAAGTCACTTCATCCACAATATAAGTAACATTGAACAAAGGTCAGCTGTGAATCTGAATAAAGAGCTTTGTGTTCACTGGACAGCTGACTTCAAAATCAGTACTGGGCTTTGTAAGTGTCATATGGGCGACTACAGCTCACTCTTACGGGATAAATTGGCTGTTTATTAAAAGTGTTTTATGAGGTACTTATCTGTAGTCAGTGTATTATTGACAGAAAGTGATTGATGGCAAACTGACAGGATAATCTACATAAGCAATGTACCGCTGTGGACGGGAGCAACAACCACAACTTTATATCTACATCAGCTTAGGAGTACACTTCAGTCCGGCTCGTTTCAGTGCTCTATCTTTCCATTCAGACGGCCCCGCCCAACAGGGAACTGAAACATCAACGAGAACATGTTGGAAGTGCAAGCATATTGGCAAAAAATATATATATATAAAATATAAAATGTTCAGTTCTCCATCAGAAAATATTCAAAATGTATACTGATTTAAAATATGTTTGTCACAGCAATACATGGCTTTGCTCCAGGGCTGGTGCGTCAAGCTGAGTAATACACGGTTTATGTAAAAGTATTTTTAAATAATCTGATTGCGTTACAACTGTACTCTATGAATACCATTACAACTTAATGGTGAAAATACATGCATAAAACACAATTTTTATATTCCTTACGAACTGCTTTGAGAGCATTACTAAGAAACAGCACAATTGTGGACATGGGACAGTCCTTCTGAGTTTCATGTCTGCAGCTCTGAAGTGCTTCTTCAGACATGAGAAGAACAAGTGGTTAGCATTTTTAACTGGGAAAACGTATAACATATCTATAAACTGTGGACATTTAAACATCACGTGTTAGTGTATGTTCTCTATGAAGCAACAGACAAAACATTGTTGCAGGTAGTCCGGAGCGGCCCTCGAGCTGTGGCCCGGGTCACTTCACTCAGGAGAGGGCGTCTACGTCACAGTAGAAACGACCAGAATAAAGTCCACGCGTCTGACCTCCCAGCCAGGCAGCAATCATCATAATAAGCAACCAACAAAGTGAGGGCACAACAACAACAAAAACCTTCCGTCTATCAAGATGCATCTTGTATCCCGGCCACGAGTTGGTGTTATCATCCCTGACCTTGTCACGGGGGGGAGCGGCGCGCTGCCGCACCGGAGCCGCGTGTGTCGTCTCCACGGGTACCAGGTAGCTAACCCGACGTTACGGATAAGCCGGTCAAGGCGGAAAATATATTTCGAGTTCACTTTGGGGTGAGTTTGGAAATTGTGTATAGCTTTTTGGCACCACGCCATCGGAGGCTGCGCCCAGTATTCAAGGCATACACATGGTTTGCTAGCTGCCGCCTGTGAAGCCATGGCGGTTAAGCTGTATTCTTATACATCACGCGTGTTTTAATAATGACGTTGTTTTTAGTTTATAGGCAATACATCCGTGTAGCATGTCGCGGTGTGAGATGTTCAGTAAACTAACTCGCTACTTGGTTACTGAGCGCTATTTAACGCGGTTTTTACAGCGTCTGTAACCGCTGGCGAACAGCCTAACGTACATCCGCTCGCGACTGAATGCGTCACGACCCGCCGCACACACCGCTTCGCGAGTGTAGCGTGCCGCGGTGTGGGCGCCGGGCAGGGGGCGCTTAACACCTACTTGTCACTGGGCTCTTCGCCGGCGACCCCATCCTTCTTCAGCTGTTCGTCCAGCTCCGCTGCGCCCTCCGTCTTCGTGCAGTACGAGCGGAAAAGAGCGGCGCGCGGAGCGGCGCGGAGCACCGGGCGGTGCGTCGCGGCATAGAGGACCTTCAGTCGAGCGGACGCCGCACTGGCGTCAACGGAGGCGCTGCCGAAGCGGCAGTAGCGGGTCGCTATCCAGGTCTTCTGTCTCGAGCCGGACAACGGACGCTTGAGGGTGGCTTCAAACAACTCCTTCAGCCCTGTCGAAGACCTAAAATGTAACATCTCAATCCCGGCAAGCAATTGGGTGGAAAGTCGTGGTTCCAATAATAACCGGGAGTGACTTAGCGGCCGTTGCGTCTGGTACCACGTTCACTGGCTGAGGCGCGATGACTCAGAAACACCGGCGTTCCAAAAATAAATAGTAGCGCACGTTCACGCCCCCTCGCTTCCCATTGGTGGAATCAAAGTTATGCGCGCGTCCGAAGATGATTGATGGCTGATTTGCCATTGGAGGGCCTCCGTGTCTGTCAAGTCAATGTTTATCTTTCCGGGTTTTTTTCTTGCTCCTGATGATGGAAGCTCTTCGCATGGCAGGAATACCAGCACCGGGTGCAAGGAATGTGTCCTGTGAAGGATGGGGGGCCAACACACAGGCTCACCTTAAACAAATACATGAAATGAAAACATGTCATTCTGAAACTGAAAGTCAAATATTATCTATGCTTATCTATCTTTAAAGCTACATTATATATTATAGAAAGTTATACGTTCAGTTCAGTTACCCATGATAATGTATTCTAAATACAGCGTAATACTTAATTTAATATTCTGAATTATTCGTGTCTTAAGGTGCGTTTTGCAGTACGTGTTTGTTTTTCAGCTGCAGAGAGATGAAGAGCCCTTAAAGACAAGAACATTGTCATAAAAACTGAATATGGACCCACACTTACTACTTCTGAAGGGGGAATAAATGGGTACAGTAGAAATAACATACTATATTTTGATCCTGTATGAATTGTGCCATGCATTGCACATGTTTGTCAATTTAAAAGATCAGTTTGCAGATCAAAAAAGTCGACAAACAACTTTGACTTTCTTTGTGATATAACATGTTACTACACCATAGTGCCACCGCTGTTGCCAGTACAGATTGAACTACTCAAATCTGGCTTTATTTCTTCACGTGCTTCTACATCCCCTGGTATGATGTGATACTGTACTGTACCGGGAGCTGCTCTCAGTTATATAATGTGTTATACAGTTGTACTTATACTATGAATTGTACATGTATCTGCATGTTTATAACTATATGTATATATATATATATATATATATATATATATATATATATATATATATATATATATATATATATATATATATATGTCTTGTCTTATCTGTTGTTGTGCGTGTATCTATATGTCTTGTCTTATCTGTTGTTGTGCGTGTCACTTATATGTTTCACCGTGGGAGTGTGGGAAACGTTTTTTTCGATTACTTGTATGGCCTAACATGCGTAGAAATTGACAATAAAGCTACATTGACTACTTTGACTAATATCTCATGACAATGAATCTCAAACTTTTTTTGTTTTAAAGCAGCTATAAGTATATATAATATTTTCGTTTTTCACATTTTAGCTTCGGTATACAGCCATTTATAACGGTTTATTTATATAATTAAATGAATGTTCTCGAAGGTTATAGCTGCTCTGTGTTTTGTCTGTCAGGCTGCAAAGCTGCTCTAGTCCAATGAGCGGAAGCTAAAGGAGGGTCGCCGTCAGGGCTTGAGCCAATGACAGCGAAGGAGGCGGGATTTACCGCGTGAAGAGGGAGAAACCCCTGACAGTCTGAACTCGGGGCTTCAAATCCCTCGCGCTCCAGCAGCTCTCCACGTCCTGCGCCGCGTATAAACGTCACTCCTACAAGTTTGCCACGCATACACGGACGGCGGTTGCATGATGTGGCGGTTGCTGGGCTGCACGCTGAGCCTCTTGGTGGCATCACAGCTCGGCTCGTGGTGCGTTTTGGCTGAGCCGGACCCCGAGGTCCAGATCGAGGTGTTGTTCAAGCCCCTGGATTGCACTCAAAAGAGTAAAAGGGGAGATCTGCTGAACGTCCACTACGATGGCTACCTCGCCTCAGATGGTTCTCAGTTCTACTGCAGGTGGGTGGATTTTAAAAAAGTCAACTTGCATATGGGCAGACACTTTATTAATGCATTATTATCAACATTAGTATTATTGTGTGGCTATCACTGCTGTGGGAGGGCATCCTTTTATGTGTACCCTTGTTTTTTATGTGACCTAAAGGAAGTCAGGGTTGGGTGGACACTGGGATGTGTAGAGTTTCAACATGCTCCTTGACTGGAGGTGGTTGTGTGTTTTTCCTCTGTGTTCTGTCTCAGTCGGTCAGACAAAGCCGGGCACCCCCAGTGGTTCGTGCTGGGCGTGGGACAAGTCATCAAGGGCCTGGATAAAGGGATGGAGGACATGTGTCCCGGAGAGAAACGAAAAATAACTGTCCCGTCCGAACTGGCCTTCGGAGCACAAGGCAAAGGTAAGTCAATGCAATGCACAGCGAAGTGCCGTTGACCACTAGTTACTCCAACCGAGTTTGTAATAATTTAAGTTGGATTGTGGTTTCATCACGCCACTAAAACGATATACAATGCTACACAATAAACTATAGATTCACACAAAAAACGACATTACGTTAAAAGTTAGTCCCTAGTACGGTTCAGACTCTAAGCACCCTGGATCCTACACTTCCCAGAATGCAACGTGATATGATTTTTGGGATTTCTTTTTAGACACTTGCCTGGTGAACATCCATGTCTCTTTAATGTAAAGACGACCGCGATGACGTCACTATGACATCACCAGGGTCGCGTCGTTGACTTGAGAAATCTCCTCGCATTGTACGACCGATTGTTCTTTGCTTTTTTATTCGATAAGTATCAAAAAGTTCCGCTACCACGCAATTAAAATGTGAAACAAAGACGTGTCGAAAGGTGATTCTTGTGTAACAGGAGCTGCCGTCATGCTGTCTTGTGTTCTTTCACAGCTCTTTAGTTGGACCGGCATCCATCGCAGTGTTTGCTACTCACCCACTCCCCCCCTCCATGGCATGCACAGAGGGTTCAAAGGTCTCCACTTCTTCTTCTTCTTCTCACTCTTTCTTGCATGCACTGGAGCAAAAACTAACAGCTGATAAGTGTTTACAAACATGTTCATACATGCACTGAACGCTGTGGTGCTGCACAGCCGGGGATTCTGCATTTTGCTGAGTGTGCATGTTCCCCTGCGTGAGTTTGCTTCACAGGTACGTACATGTAAACCTCTCAAGGTTAAGAGTTAAAGCCCCCTCTGTGTTGCTCTCCTGACTTTAGTTCTCTTTTCCTTTCTTTAATGCCGCATGCCTGACGGGCCTTTCACGATGTCCTCACGACTCCAGCTCTCGATGCCGTTAGTGCTCGTCACAAAGTCTGAATTTGTAGCACTAACCAGATAAACGCACGCAAAGCAACTCCCGTCCTTCCAGAAAAGTCGTCGACTAGCTTCAGGAGTCCACCCCCGACACGGCGGGGCAGGGAGGTCTCCAACCTTCATCCCCCTGTATGCGAAGTGTCCCCGAGATCTCACGAGCCACGCAGCGGTCGCCATATGGTCAGAGATCATGTGTGGTCTCTTTTTATAATCTCGACGCGCTGTCCCCCCCCCCCCCACCCCCCCACCCCCGATGGCGTACGTAGATCCCGTGCCGCCCAACGCCACGGTGGTCTTCGAGGTGGAGGTGTACTCCGTTTCCAGGGGGCCGCGCAGCATGGAGGCTTTCGGAGAGATGGACCTGGACAGCGACAGAAGTCTCACGAAGGCCGAGGTAATCGGGGCTCGGAGACGGGAAAGGCGATAACTGTGGTTGGATTAACATGCTGGGGGGGGGGCTCTGTGGTCTCTTTATTTAAACACCGGTTAGACTCTTCCTGTGCAGTGTGTACATGTAATCAAATGCAACAGAGAGCCAGCGGCATCAAGACAGAAGGTACAGGAACACCACGCTGCTCCCAATCCCACTTAGAAGAACCAAAGGTGGATGAGGAATGTGCTATGAGCCGCATTACTCGGGCTCTTTCGCCTGAATGGAGGGAAAAAAAGTGCATTTTACAACACTTAGGCCCTGCTGGTATTACATGGGGCGATTGAAGTGTTTGTTTCTGGACAGAAATTAAATTGAGACCTTCAGTTGGCTCGATGGCATGACGCAGCATTAATTTTTATGTTATTTAAGTCACCGCCTTTTTTTAAATATTTAAAATATTTTGTATATATACTTTATTGATGATAATGCACAATATGATATACAGGGATAAACAAAATATTTCTGTCTGTGTTCATCAGTTTACAATTGTATAAAGAAGAAAAAAATAAGGACATTTCTAATTTGTTCTTTTTTTTCTAAGTGATCCCAAACTTTTGAACGATAGTGTAGATCCAAATGTAAAGAAATCATGACTTTACCTGGATTATTGACGGCTCAGATCATTTACAGTCTTAATTATCACCAATATGATATGCTGCTTGTCAGGCTCATTATATCATAGCATTGAAGTAAGAGTACAATACACATCTGTTACTGATTCACAAAGTGTGAAATGATGAAATGCTTAAGTTTTATTTATTGTTTTCCAGGTCAAAGCATACTTGAAACTGGAGTATGAGAAATCTGGGAAGCCGCGCGACGACCCGTTCTACGAGAAGATCATGGCGGATATCTTCCGCAAGAGTGACCGCGACACCGACGGAGTGATCAGTGCCAAGGAGTACAACATTTATGACCACGATGAGCTCTAAAGAAAACAACACCCCGATGTTTGCATAGTGCAGATGTTCTTTAAAACATATTTTTTATGTTCGGTGGTAAAACCGTCACTCACGTGTTGGTGAATGAGTACATTTTATATGAAAATACTGTAGCAGTAAAAATGACTCACCAGTTGTCCACTAGAATGATGATGAACCCATGAAAACAACCTACATGGGATCAAGCCACTAACTTTTAATACCAAATATTAAACTAACACATCTGGAGACTTTTTTGCAAATACCACTACATTTCGTATGTTGAAATATATATAATTTATATATATATTTTTATATATATATATATATATATATATATATATATGAATATAATTGATTGATAATTGATATATATATAAAATATATTTTTTATATATATATATAGATAAGAGATTTTTTTGTCTTGTGTCCCGATGAACATTGCAGCACAAAGAACAAACCACAATGCTGTGGAATATTTGGCTTTGAAAGCGTATGTCGACTATCATGAGATTTCTGGAGGATAACCGGAGACGAGAAAGGAGCACGCCGTTGTACGCAGAGGACTTCCAATAGGAACAAGCCATTATTTGTAGCTGCGTTTCACCAGTTTGATGATTAAATGTTGTGGTTTGTCAGACATGTTTACAAGTTGTGTGTGTACATCCTAATGTGGTCCAAACAGTGTGTCATTGTATGCGGTTGGAACAATTGTTTTTAAGTAACAAGAAATAAACCATAGTGCATGTGGAACAATTAAGTGTCACAAGTCATTCAGATTTTTCTCCATTCTTATGCCAATATGTACTCTTCTATATGATATAGCTTGTTGAGGAGCATTTACGTTATCTAACCACTAGAGGGTGCTGCTTCGCCAATAACAAACGAGTATATACCTCAATGGGAATTGAATGGTATCTCAATCTGTAGAGTATAGTGGTTTCACATAATTTAATGGGGTTTACTCAATATCATTAACATGTCATAGACGAAGCGGTTATTTGATTAATTCAAAAAGCCATTGTCAGATTAATTAATAAAAACAATCGTTAGTTGCAGCCATATATTTATTAATTCAGAGACATTAGAAAACAAGAGAAAGTACATCACTTTATTCAAACAAAAACTTTATTTTAAGACTAAGAGCCATGACAAAGTGGTTAGTGTGATTATTATTATTATTATCATTATTATCATTGTTGTTATTGTTGTTGTTGTTGTTATTATTATTATCATCATCGTCTAAGACGAAACAACATCACTCCCACCTTTTATCCCCGCTTCTTAAGAAAACCAAAAAACACTAAGTGTCAGTGTGAATGTATTCATCACACATGGAGAAAATGTTACAATCCTGAAATGATGTAATGTAATGTGTGTACTGTTGTAATTGTTTATTTTTAAAACATCTGCAGAGGTCTTATGTTTTAAATGAATACATATAGAAAGATATTATAATAGAAAATATTATGGAGAATATTGATATTGTTACTAATGTATTATCAAGCATAGGGGTAATGTTTATTCTATGCAAATGTAAATGGCAAGAATTAATGTATGTTCATGAGAGTGACTGTATGTTCGTAATATATAGTAATATTGATGAAGCCGGTTGAAATTCGTGACGTGACTTACAATAACAAGGGACTTTTATTGTGAAGGTGACTTTAATACCGAAAATAATAGACAGGAATTTTATTGTGAAAATACTTTACCGGAAATGACGTTTTGACCCCCGGCGACAAAAAGCCGTGAAGAAGACAAATCTTTCTCTTTCCACTGGATTCTCGACGCAGAAGGAGGGCGGAGGAGCCGATGAAAACCACGATGTGAGCCTTGACTGTATCGCCCGAGGGGCGGCTTGCCCCGAGGAAGACCACGATCGTGAATTTGATTGTTTGTTTTACACTTCCTGCCATTAAATGTTGATAACTTAGCTCACGCGCAACCGGAAGCCTGTTTTCCACCATCTGCAAAGTGCCCTGTTTCAGAATACTTTACAGTACTTATCTATGTGTCTGTCTATGCATTCCCTGTAAATCATGTTTCCGCATACATGATCCTCTCCTCCAAATCTCCTCCTCTCTAACTCTCCTTTCTCCGCATTCCTCCAAACCTCAATAAAAAGACGGGACACGGGGAGTTGGGGTCGGCCGGCGACGGGACACAGGGAGTTACTGTAGATAGTACAGAGAGCAGCTCTACCCCCTAAAACCCTTCTCCTCAAGAGAGTTGCACATGTTCTGCCAGCCCTGGTTTCTAATGCTTACGACAGGGCTCTCAAGCCTCACTCATTGAGTGTGAGACTCAAGCATTTCGGTCTTAACTCACGCACTCCCGCCACACATCGTATTTCTCACGTTTAAAAAAACTCTCGGCTATTTAATGTTTTAATGTGCCGCAGCGCCAACATGAGCCGCCCTTCACGGTGGAGGAATCAAGCGCTCCTGGAGTTCTGCCGTTATCTGCCACTTATCAGCCAATCAAAAAGAAGAACACAGGGAGTTGGGGGCGGCCAGGGCTGCAACGGGACACAGGGAGTAGGGGGCGGCCGGGGCTGCAACGGAACACACAGAGTTGGAATTGGCCGAGGCGGCGACGGGACACAGGGAGTCGTCACCGCCCCGGTTGCCCCCAACTCCCTGGGGAGTCGTGGCGGCGATGGGACACAGGGAGTTGGGGGCGGCCAGGACGGCGACAGGACATGGGGAGTTGGGGACGGTCGAGGGGGCGGTCGAGGCAGCGGCGGATTACGGGGAGTTGCGGTCGGCCATGGCGGACATGGGAAGCAGGAGTCGCCGCCCCGGCCGCGCCCAAGATTTATTAACAATACAAATATACAAAGAGCCTCAGATTCTTATATCTTTGACCACACAGACAACCTCCTTGGAGGTCTCAGCATCAGCACCTTGGACAGCAATCTTTAAAGTTAACTGCACAATGTTGATCAATCACTTTAAACATTAGTATGTTTGTTTTTATTTATTAATCGTCCATCAACATCAGGCAGCACATCAAGAGGGATATCTGCTTTCAAAGGATCTGAAATTGTCTGTATTCATTTGTATGATTTTATATTTAATGACAAAGTAGAACAAGTCACAAACTGAAGACATTTAAAGTTGTAAACACACACATTACTGTACACATTACTATACAAACAAAGAGAGCAATATTAGTAATATTCCCCATATGATTAGCTCCTCTACATTAGTGAAAACAACACAATATAATATATAATTGTCTTACAATGCTTGTGATTTTTCTGCTTTTTGTTATATTTTAATTTATCATCCAAACCACTATAGTTTACTAGGAGAACATCTTTTTCAATTACTGTATTTAATCACACTATTGAGTAACTACTTTCATCCTACTTTTACTCATACTATTTCATTATAAAGGTGTGTTTTGTTCCCTCTTCTTACTCCACTACATTAATTTGACAAGTTGTGTTGCTCTACAGGTGTAACTTTTGAATGAAACCATTAAAACAGACTTATTAATTATGATAAAATAGATGGTGCATTTTTCCTGCTATTTTTGCTTTTGAAACTTAGTATATTTCCATGCTAATATACTTATGTACTTTAATTTAAAAGGGGTCATATTATGCCCATCTTTCCACAAGTTGATATGGTTCCTTGGGGTCTTAATGTAATGTTTGTAACATATTTTGGTCAAAATACCACAAGAATCATTTCAAACAGCCTTTGTACCTGTCAGAAACTCCTCCCCACAGATTGACCTGCTCTGAGTGGGCGAGGTGCTCCGGGTTGCCAGGTTGGAGACGGTGAAGTATCGTACCAAAGGCTCAACATGGTTGTATTATTTGGAGGGTAATTATCGTGTATCTGGCAACCCTGAGATCGGTTGACCAATGACTGCTCTCTATACCGCCAGAGCTCGCGCCAGAGCTCGGGAGATACCACTTCCAAAACGTGTAAGGGGTAAATACTAGTTTGTGAAAACCCAGAGAAACACAAATATCCGATGAAGCCAAATCCCGGATGTTTTTGGAATCCCTGCCGGACGCCGGTCTCAAAAACAGGACATGTCTGAGAAAAGAGGACGTCTGGTCACCCTAACCACCCGAACGTCTGGCGCCATAAGTTAGGGTGACCAGAGGGTCTTTTCACAAGGGTTTTCACAAACTAGTTTTGGAAATGGTATCTCCCTTAGGGTCCACCTTCTTGCCGGAGCTCTGCCGCGCGAGAAAAAAAAAGTAATATAGGAGACCATGAAACATTATTCTAATGTATTTGGTGATCATACAATAAGCGATACAAACCATATTTACATAAAAAACTAAATATAAGTGCTTGTATACAGCAACATATGTCTATTGTGTAGTATACACATAGTATATACTGTACTCCACAGTGTGAACGTTTCAGAGCGACTAAAAAGCCAACACGGTGTCATCTGGGGATCTTCATCCTGACTGACGGCGTCCTGATGGCTGCTGCCTTCACCTCCGCCATCATGTCAACACCCAGCTGTGCCCTGGAATACAACGTGTACGTGAGCTGCTGGTAACATCTGTATCTGAGGTAGCTCTCCACGGGCAAATGAAATACTTGGGTTCAGCGTTGACTTACTTTGGCTCGTAGGAGACGTCCACATCTGGGGGGAGTATCCCTCTCCCTTCTCGCAGGCGTTCAACGCCGTTCCTGGTGGACAAAGGGAAAGAAAGGTACGTTGGTCTCGGACGGACGAAAGTCTTCCAATCGGATTCCCTGAATGTCGAGGACACACACGCACCATGCAATCATCACGCCGTTGTCAGTGCAGAACTTGGCTGGAGGGCAGAGCAGGCTCAGTGCGGTTGCGTCGGTGATAGTGGCCAAGGCCTTGCGGATATACTGATTACTTGCAACTCCTCCAGACAGCACCTGTCAAAAGAAGAGTTCATGGTGAAATCGTTCAATCTATGGCCACAGTATCCTCATATTTAAAAGGAAGAGGCTGGTGTTATTCTGTATCTTACTCGTCATCAAGTACTTTCCAACACACCTACCCTGTCTGGAGCTCTCAATCTTTTTTCAGCTAAGGAACCCCGGCAAGATATACGGGGAATATATTTTTATCTATACATAAAATACATAATATATATATATATATATATATATATATATATATATATATAGACATCCATCCATTATCCAAACCCCTTATCCTTTTTTTTAGGGTCACAGGGCACTGGAGCCAATTTCAGCTGACATATACACACACATATATATATATATATATATATATATATATATATATATATACATATTAAATATATATTATATACACATATATATATATATATATATATATATATATAGAGAGAGATACAATATTGTATACATATAACATATATATTTAATATATATATATATATAAAAATATACATAAACAATATATATATATATATATATTATAATGTAAAACAATGAAAAATAAAATAGTCCTAGATAATAATGTACCGTTAAAAATTGTAAATGTAATTAATTAAACTATATATATATATATATATATATATATATATATATATATATATATATATATATATATATATATAAAAAAAAAATACAACCTAAAGTATGAAAACTCACCAGGGTGGGACTGTTTGATGGCAGCAGGCCGTTGGCTTTACAGAACAAGATGGCGCGATGTGTTCTCTTTGCAAGGTGAGAGGCCACTGTGTGCTGCGTAGAAGCTGCAATGTCATTCACACATGACAACAGTGTCCCCTGTTGTATACCTAAAGATGGAGGGGGGAAAGTGACTCATCTAATATAATCCGATTTGAAGTTCACCAACAGTTTGTCAACTTGTGACAATACTGAGGAGTCAGTAGCAACAACAGCTATGCCATTGAATGAATACTTGTGTTTTTCCTTTCTTTCTTTCTTTCTTTCTTTCGTTTCTGGTGTGCAACTGAAAACATATTCCCCGAACTGCCAGTTTTACATATAAACCTGTCAAACCCCTATTCATCTCGTCTTAAACTCCCCCATGTACAATTTTTTGAGTTGCTGGAAAAATCTAAATGTCTTGTGTAGAATAAACGTCTATGAATTTGATCATTATTGTCGTCCAATTTTGGGACCTTGCTTGTCCTCATACCTTCCTCTGCCTCGCTCTTCATGATCGTCTTGTTGATTTGAGTCCGTAGCCCGGCGAAAGAAAAGCAGCAGTCGTACGTTTGTCCCATCGGCGTCCTGAAAGGGAACCTCATCCTGTCGCCGTCCTTTGCTAGAAGCTCGATAGCTTGTCCTCCACTCATACCGGAGCACTGCGGGTGTTTGATGAGGGACAAACGTCTCGCCACCTGTGAATTCAAGGGAGAAAAGGTCAGCATTTCATTCGATTGTAAATCACAAATCGGACATCGTGGCCCCTGGCCCCGTTCGAGTGTCGAGGCTTCCTCACTTTATCCAGTGTGTCCCCCGGAGCTTCGTCCAGAGCGTGACCCAGGAGCAAGAAGTCATCGACTCCTCGAGCCACGGCGAGAAGCGAGTGACCGCCGGAGACCAGCAGGACCAGGAAGGGGAAGGCGACGGGTCGGAGCATCCTGACGGTCAGGGCGTGGGCTTCCATGTGGTGGATGGGGATGAAGGGTTTGTTGTGCCGCCTCACGAACCTCCGGCTGAACTCGAGGCCGACCGCTAGGCTCAGGCCCAAGCCGGGCCTCACAGTGGTGGCCACGGCCGAGAGGCGGGTCGGGTCCACGCCGCTCCTCTCCAAGGCCTCCTGCACCACGCGCTCTATGCTCTCTCTGTGGAGCTGCTGGGCCACTGTGGGGATGATGCCGCCGGTCCTGCGGCGTTCAAAGACAAAAGTGAAATCTCTAATGAAAAGATCTCGTTGATCTAAATACAGCCGATGTTCTGTCTTTTCATGCTACTTGTCAAGAACCGATACCTTGTGGTATTGCGCATGCGGCAAGTCGATTTTCCGAGTTTTTTTTGACACGCCCATAATGTTTTGCAACCCTGTCGATGCACGTCTGATAACGGGGAGTGACAACATCCTCAAAATCCAGATTATTTCCCTAGTTACAAGTACATTCAGCATGTATATTGTACAGGTAGTAATAATATGTAGTAATGACATGTAGATTAATGAGTGATAAGCAGTTGCTATTTCTTTTATGTCAACAAATTATTGTAAACATCAGTTTTGTTCACATTATCATAATAAAGCACTGGTTTATTATTAGGGTATTTAGTGTTGAAGATAAACACTTTAACAGTGAAAAGTGAAACATTGAACTTTGAAAGAAAAGCATATTTTGATAGTACAATAACATCCTATCAGATAGGGTAGCATGAATCGATACACACCTATCGGTTTATGCAGCGGGTAGCAAATTCTGACAAGGCAGCAAAAAATGACAGAACACCGAGTCTCACCTCAGGTGAACTTCTTTCTGTGAATGGAGAGACTCCCCCAGGATGGCGCCCGTCTCGTCCAGCACAGCAGCTCCAGTGTCATCACAGCTCGTTTCAATGCCCAGAACCAGCCTGGAGCACGGTGCCTTTCCAGGAGACGTAGGGCACCAGCATGTGTGCTTAAGCTGCAGCAGCCGCTGCAGACGCTTCACTCGTGTAGGGAACATGGTCGTGACCCCTGTGCTGGCCAACTGCGAGGTTAAATAGTCTAATAACTTAAACCTCACCTCATTTTATCATTCAATGTTAATCCCATAACGATAATTAAAAAAAACGGAGACGGTATCACATCAAGATCAATTAAAAGACAAAAAAAAACACAAAGTATCCTCTGTAGTCGTTCCGCTCTGAAGTCGTGTGGCTGCGTCACACGTAAATAAGTCCGTGTTCGGCAATTGTGTGACCTCAAATGAAGTACAGACGTCTACACACTCACATGAATAGGGATAAAACATCACATCGCACCGTCAAACGTATATACTTTTTTTTTTTTTAAATCGCCAATAATTTGAGAAGTTGTTTGAAAACAAAGCACGGGTCCAATGTTGCGGGAGTGATATTTTAGGGGGGACATTTTAGTCAGCTGCACCAGCATGTCAGTTGAGCATGGAGTCGAGTGACTGACTGCGGCTTGCTGACCAAACGGTATTTTCATTAAAGTGTTGATGTCGAAGGAGGTAACGTTGATTTGTTTGTCACTTAACATATAAACTGTGTCCTCTGTTAGGTGTGTGCGTTGTTGGCGGAGCTCGGTTGTGTGTTTCCAACATGGCGCAGGTTTAGAAACGAGTCCTTTCCTTGTATCGGGAATGTGGCTGTGCTGCCTTCAGGGTTACCAGAAATACGGAACTCCATTAAAAAAAAAAAAATAACTCAGACTCAACGACGTCTTTAGTGATTAATATAAACTCCTGTTATTTAAGAGTTCATTTTAAGTAAGCCAAAACAACAAAAAACACTATTTGGATGAGAGTATAATCGGTTTTAACACGAGAGGGTTCCTAAGAACTACAACTTTAAAGGCACCATTACACACCCGTACGCGCTTTTACCATTGGTGATTTCTCTGTCGCAGATTGTCTTTTTACCTGCAGAAAAAAGGTGTCAGTGAACCTGTATCCCACCTGTGTTGCGTTTGAGGGCGCTAATGTCCTACGTCCCTCCAACACACACTGAAATATAACTGCTGCGTTTGTTGAGGGACGTCCTGCTGCTAGCAAGGGGGTTATATTTTATTATAAACCTGTTAACTGGATAACCTGTAGCGGATCTGTATGCAGGGTTCGTACGCTCATGGAAAACCTGGAAAAGTTATGGAATTTTAAAATGGTCATTTCCAGGCCTGGATAAATCATGGGAAAAACTTAAATCCTAAAAGTTTTGGAAAGTCATGGAGATTTGCTATAATCACTTGTTCATTTGAGTTTAAGTTCATGGAGTTTGAAATAATGTTTATTTTTTTTTAAAGAAAGACGCTCAAAATATAAGCCGGCACACGGCTTAATACGCTAAATTTTCAAAAATGTTCATGTTAATACCAAGATTTCAGTTTGGTCATGGAAATTTGGTTTAAAGTCATGGAAAATCATGGGGAAATCATGGAAAAGTCATGGAAATCCATTGGTCAAAATGTGTAAGAGCCCTGTGTACGTATTAATGCATACTTGAGGCATTTCTGGTAGATTTCCAACATTGTGCTCTTGGGTTGTAACAAACCTTTCATGTTGCCTTTCCTAAAGGAGGCATGGAGCATCCAGCTTGTATTGTGGAGGAATTGAAGCAGTTTGTCGTACGCGACGCCCCGCCGATGGTGTATTACATCCCAGATTTCATATCGGAGGACGAGGAGTCTTATCTTCAACAGCAGGTGTACAAGTCCCCCAGAACTAAATGGACTCAGCTGTCGGGCAGAAGGCTTCAGAACTGGGGCGGGTTGCCCCACCCCAGGGGCATGCTGGCGGAAGAGATGCCCGACTGGCTGCGGACCTACTGCGAGAAGATTTCCTCTCTGGGTGCGTTTGGCGGTAAAAGCGCCAACCACGTGTTGGTGAACGAGTACAAAGAAGGCGAAGGGATCATGCCTCACGAAGACGGGCCCCTGTACCACCCCACCGTCACCACCGTCAGCCTGGGCTCGCACACCCTCCTGGACTTCTACACGCCGGTCGACGTCCGGGAGGGCGGCGCTGGGCCCCAGACGGAGGACAACCGCTTCGTCCTGTCCCTGCTGGTCCGGCCTCGGAGCCTCCTGATCCTCCAGGAGGAGATGTACCGCCGGCTGCTCCACGGCATCCGGCCCCGCGGCCACGACGCGCTGACGGGCGCCGTGGCCAACCTGGCGGCGGCCGGGGCCGCGGAGGGAGAGACGCTGAGCCGAGGCACCCGGGTGTCGCTGACCGTACGACACGTGCCCAAAGTCGTGAAGACGAAGCTGCTGCTGGGGAGGAAGTGAAGACGCTTTGTGATGGCGCCATGTGTGTCACGTGCGTCTCTCCTCCAGGCGGCGTTGTGACGCGGCGGTTCAGCCGTAATCACTGCCACGGAACTTTGGTGGTTTTATTCCCAAAACAGATTTTATGGGATTTATGTAGCAAACGTCTCCGGGAGAAGAATGGGTTTCTTTAAAAAAAAACTTGATGAGTGACTGTAATCATTATTCAATTGTTAAAAATTTAATCAGTTTGTGTTTCGTTAAATACATAAATTGGCTCTAAAATCATTATTGGTTGTGCCTCTTTTTATTTTTTAGCCCTATGCATTGTTTACCTGTTTATTTAACGGCTACAAAGAGAAGTGGCCCAAACACGTGGTTGATTTTTGATTTTCACCAGTGTTTTGCGATCCACAAATTGTTTAGAGGTAATCGAGAAACCGTTGACGCTTTACTTCAGAGGATACTGATGATTTTAGTTTGTTTTCAACACTAAAATGTTCCGCTCCGGTAAATAATATTGTCCACAGCTTTTAATTAATCGAATATAAGGGTTATTAATAAATACATATACAAAAAATGTCTATCTAATGTCTAATATCTTTCATGGTATTATTTCAGGTGTGGATATCATTTTTTTCCATTTTTCATCCTGAAATTTCCCCACTGTGGGACTAATATATGAATATCTTATCATCGGTTGGGCTCCGACTTAAAATCCTTTTTATTTCAACTAGGCGTCTAAATGGCGTTCAAATCTGCCCGTTTCAGACGACTCGTACGATTTGTTGCAGAAATCAAGTAGAACATCCAAATTCCTTCTCACTTAAAGGAAACGCAATCATTCCAGGTCCGTTGCTGCAGCTCGACGGCTCTTCTGGAGCTTAGACGTCCGTCGACTTTGTTTTAACTCTGGTGTGACGTCGTGTTTCACAGGAGAACGCCGAAACGATGGAGCCGCGGACGAAACGCCGGAAAGGGCCGTCCTCGTGCGCCGCTGCCGCCGCCTCCTGGGTCGCCTACCCGGTCCTGTCGGATCGTCAGTCCCAAGACGTGGAGCTGATCGAGGCGTTCGCGGCGCCCATCGTCGACAAGAGGGAGGCGTCCCGACTCCTCCGGGAGCTGAGCGGCCTCTACCCGCTGAGCGGCCTCCGGCACGTCAAGAGGATGCGGGCGGTCCGGTCCGAGGCCGGCGCCCACCCTCTGGAGGTCCTCGTGTGCCTGGTGGGCGACGCCCCGGCCCTCGGGGCGCCGAGCATCGCCGCCCTGCTCCCCTCGGACGGCGTCGGGCGCGCCGGGCTGGGAGAACCCTTCGTGGTCAAGGTCCCGGCGCGCGCCGCCTTGACCCGACCCCAGTTTGAGATGGCGAGCAAATACTGGCCCACGTCGTTCCACGAGGACAAGCGCGTGACCGTCGCCCAGCGGGGGGAACTCTTCGGCCCGCTTCAGAAAGCCCGGATGCACGAGTACATGACGGCGGCGCTGACCGCCGCCAAGGCGGCCGGCGAGCTGGGGATGGAGGCCGTGGGGGCGGTGGCGGTGGACCCGGCGGCGGAGCGCGTGGTGGCGGTGGGACACGACTGCCGAGGGGACCACCCCCTCCACCACGCCGTCATGGTGTGCATCGACCTCGTGGCTCGGAGCCAGGGCGGCGGGTGCTCCGCCTTCGACGGGTACCCCGCCTGCCGCTTCGCTTCGCCGACCCCGGCGGAGGAGGCGGCGGCGAGCGCCCCGCCGTACATCTGCACCGGGTACGACCTTTACGTGACCCGGGAGCCTTGCGTCATGTGCGCCATGGCGCTGGTGCACTCGCGGATCGGCCGCGTCTTCTACGGGACGCCGTCCGCCGACGGCGCCTTGGGCTCCGAGTATAAAATCCACTCGCGGAGGGATTTGAACCATCACTTTGAGGTTTACGAGGGCGTGATGGGCGAGCAGTGCGAGGCTCTGAAGGGGGCCGGCGGCCACGCCCACAGAGAGGGACCAGTAACGCTTCACACACACACTAATTAAAGTTTTAAACCCTTCGATGTCTCTCTCGAGCGTCTCCTCCAGATGAAACTAATAAGGTTTGCGCCGCAGCGCCGACGCTCTTCTAGGTGAGGGTGCTCGACGGTGACCTCTGACCTCCAGGCTGGTTCAAAGGATCAACAGGTCAGCATTATAAATGTTACCTCAGGGGTTAACTGATCGGTCCAGGTGAGGCTGCATTAGTGTTTCAATAAACTGAACATTCAGACGTTCTTCTCTTTTCTTCTTTGCAGCTGGTTTGTTTGTGTCCAGCCGTTACCACCTAGCGGCTGAAATAAAGAACGCAACGTGGTTTTTCTCACATTGACTTGCAGCTTTTACACCTTAGGGGACGACTGGAGGAGCGTCTCGCCATCGCAACGCACCCTAAAGATAACTGTGCACCCGCATGTATCCAGCATCTTGCAGAGCATGGGAATGAGAGAGAGAGAGAGAGAGAGAGAGAGAGAGAGAGAGAGAGAGAGAGAGAGAGAGAGAGAGAGAGAGAGAGAGAGAGAGAGAGAGAGAGAGAGAGAGAGAGAGAGAGAGAGAGAGAGAGAGAGAGAGAGAGAGAGAGAGAGAGAGAGAGAGAGAGAGAGAGAGAGAGAGAGAGAGAGAGAGAGAGAGAGAGAGAGAGAGAGAGAGAATCAGATGAATTGACATTTCGTACACGTGTTCCAGTTATTCCATAAACATGCTTCTGCACAACAGCAAGAGATGAAACACTTGGGAGGGCACAAATGTTTTAATAAGATTAGGAACAAGAAATATCAAGAGAGCTATGGCCAAACAAAGTAGGACTAGCTGCCTTGATGGTATCTAAAATAGAGCAGCTACATAAATGTACGTTGATCACAGAGACGCCGCCGACCTCCCTCAGTAAACACTCGGACAACGACAGCGTGTCTCCTTTCCACACACTGGACTTTCTTCTTTAAACACACGGGACATAATATTCACAACGAGAACAAAAACTGTACAACGAGACGGCCCCGCCCCCGCTTTGAGTCACGAGATAAAGATTCACATACCAAGGAAACCGTGCAAATAAAAAGAGTGTGATTCTATTCTCCGCTCAGCGCGGAGACGTTTGACACCCATCACAAAACGAGAGTGTACCGATAAACGACGAGCCACAGCCCCCCCCCCCCCTACCCTCACGACGTAAACATCTTTGAAAAAAAAACAACAACAAAAACGTAGGGATGTCTCTGTGACTCGCGCTCACAATCTGTGTTGCCGTGTGACTTGAGGGCAAAGAAGGAAAATAACTAAAACTGAAAAAAAAAAAAAAAAGCCTCATCGATTCCTGGGCCAGCCCAGGTCTGTGCAGACCAAAAAACAATAAAACATCGTTAAATATTCACATAAGTTAGTAATGCATATGGCATCCTGTCACCTACAAACCTACTCGTTGCTTACTTGAAACATTTCCTCTTAAACCTGATAAACCTATAAACGACGACTGTGACGTTTTACACTAACCGTACTGGACCTAGTACACCTTTCCAGCTCCGGACGGCGACGCACGCGACGGCGATCAAGACGGCGACCGCAGACGGCGATCAGACGACGCGACGGCGACGCGATCAACGGCGACCGCACGGCGACCGCACGGTCCATTTAATACTTGTTGATGCCGAAGATTCTCACTCCGTGCAGTTGTGGCAGCTTGGGGATGAGGACGCTTAGCAGCGAGGCAGTGTTTATGACAAAGTGTGTTGTGTCATACTTTGTGTAGAAGCTCGCCAGGAAGTATCTGTGAAAGAAAAACGGGTGAATAAAAAATTTAAAAACATTACTTGTGCATAACGTTTTTTTATAATATTACTTGTGCATAAAGTGTTTAAATATGACTTTACTTGTGCATAAAGTTTGTTAACATGACATTACTTGTGCATAACATTTTTAAACATGACATTACTTGTGCATAACGTTTTTAAATATGACATTACTTGTGCATAAAGTTTTTAAACATGACATTACTTGTGCATAAAGTGTTTAAATATGACTTTACTTGTGCATAAAGTTTTTTTAAATGACATTACTTGTGCATACAGTTTTTTAATAATATTACTTGTGCATAACGTTTTTAAATATGACATTACTTGTGCAGAACAATTGCCTGACAAGATAGGTTGCAGCAATTCTGTTGCAGAAAAGTTAACCCTGTAGTCGTGATCAACATCTTTAGAGATGATGATGATGATGAAATGCTTCTTTAATTCTGTTAGCAGTGAGCGGGGGACGACTACAACATGTTTCCTGTTATCTGCGTCAAAATCAGTGCAAATCAAGACAGAATGGTGCGATACATCTCAATATACGTACAGAATGATTGGGGAGATGGTGAAGAACTTTCTAGAAGAAGTGAACTGCACGCCGTAGTCCAGCTGCTCCCAGTGTGTGAGGAGTCTGGCCTTTCCTTGGTCGGGGGTCTCAAAGGGCGTGCCTTTCACCGCATGCATAAAGACATACATTCCCTGAGGAGACAAAAACACAGCCAGGGTTCTCACACAGTGACCAATGGACTTTCAGGACTTTTCTAAGACTTTAAAACACATTTACATGTGAAAACATGTGAAATCTCCTTTAACTGACACAAATGGATGAGACAAAAGTTTGAGTAAAAGAATACTTTTGGGGGGAGGGGGGATGTTTTTATGTATATATATATACACATTTAAAAAAAATTATGTTTATGTCTGACATTGTTGTATTTGTTGTATGTTAATATGTCTAAAATAAATTAAAAAAAAGGACAAAGTGACAAAAAAAAGAAAAGAAAGAATACATATTTATATAAATGTTTATTTTTTTAATCATACTGTGTAATTTAACATGAATATAATACATTTCCAGGATTTTTTCAAAGCTTGTATGATAAGAAAAATGTTCAGACTTTTCCAGGCCTGGAAATAACGTTTTTAATTCCAGGACTTTTCCAGGTACGAACCCTGCACAACCGGTAGTGCAGGGCTTGCAGTCTTGATGGAAATGGAGTTCCTTTTACATTTTCATCCTGCTTTCCCCACTGTAACTTACAAAACAATGTCTGTTTTGAGTCGTGTGTATGTGCAAATCCTAATGCATTTGTATTTGTATTTATCTGACGGGCGTTTGTGTCCGTGTGAACGCTTTAGTGCCGGGATAAAAGGCTAAAAGCTTTTCACTGACACAATCCCGGCACATTCCAAAAAGGACTCGCCATCTTTGGCCTCGGGCTCGCTGGCCGTGCTCCGGGAGCCGGGTTAGCCCTGAAATGTGACTTAAGAGTGCGAGGGGCGCGGGGTGGGGTGTAAGTTGCCCTTCTGAGTCGAGGCTTAAGTCAAGAACAGAATTTCGTCACTTTCTTGGGGTACGGAGTAGTCGTGCGTCGAATGTAAACATTAGTTATGCGTGTACAACGGACATTCAACTCTAGTAGAAATGCAGTGTGTAATCTTATATCCCTGGACTTAGATTAACCCAGGATTGAGTGTGTGTGTGTGTGTGTGTGTGTGTGTGTGTGTGCGTGAGAAGAGACTAATTCATTCTGGGGCCAACTCTCAGAGCAGAGCTGAAAGATGTGTTGTGGAGGGACAGTTACACTGGCACAGAGACATTTTGTATTCAACGATTCTGGTTGTAAACAAAACTGTTTACTTTGCTATTAAAAACAAAAACACAATACAATAACTCTGTTTTTTTTCGTGTGTAAACGGAGATAACACATCTCCGGCTCTCGATAACACAAGAATGCAGCTTTCGATTGTAAAGCCTGCATCAGAGGAGGAAAGAAGTTTATTTTCCACAACCGAAATACGGCCACGGCATGAATCGGCACAGTGCAGGCGCATTGTGTGGGAAACAAAAGGCTACAGTTGACCTACGCCGTTGCAGTTAATAGCCTTACGTATTGGCTGGGATACACAATCCTTGTCAACTGCTTCGAGCTCGCACTACTTGATGATGTCACACACACACACACACACATGGACTTTCTTTATTTGGAGGCCAGCTGTGTAAACAATGAAAGGCCGGTTTTGTCCACAGACCTGAAGCGGAGTTGGGAAACGTGTCAGGCGGTCACGAGGACAGCCTCCCCGAAAATAAAGCACATCTTAACAAGCGAGGCAGAAAGTAACAGACACCGGGGCTGTTCGGGCATGCAACATTCATTTGATCTTGTGTGCCGACGACTGATGTCGTTGTGTTTAGAAAACACCCCCGGGAGAAAAAAAAAGGATGGTAACTTACAAAGTTGTGTATAACATTAGTGAGAGTCCACACCACTGGCACGCTGAAGAAGGGAATGCTCAAGAGCACAATGTGAAGGATCCCAACACCGAGTGCGTAGGTCAGCCAGATGCCTCGACTGTTCATGACCCGGGTGTTTGGGTTCACCTCGCTGTGTGCCACACCCACATTCATTCTGCTCTGTGGACACAAAATGCACACATTTGAAAGAAGAAAAAGTTGTGATATTAAAAGGTTCAGCATTGGGTGTCTTGCTCATCGGTAGGGTCAAAGGTCAAACATTATTTCCCCCTAACATAATTAGTGGACTCGTCCAAGTACTGTAAGAGCTTCAAATGTTTTTTTCATGGTTTGACATAATTCAAACTACAACTGTTATTTAGGCAAGTGCATGATTTATAATTTCAACTTAATATGAACATACAAATGATTCAATGTAAATGCACACTGTAAGCACGTTGACCTCCCTGACAGTCTAGATAAGAACATTAATTAATTCATTAAAAATAAAACACCTTGTGCAATCGTATTGAACTTTCCCCTCAGGCAGACTTTCAGCTACCAGACAGGATTAAAGAAAACAAACAGTTGCAATTAATAAAGCCAATGATACAGTTCGACCACATTCCCAACGAGGCCGGGTGCATTCAACACTTGGCATCTGGCTTTTTTTATTTATTAAAAGTGTAAACGACAAAATGTCATCTTATTGAATTTACAACAAATGTAGGTCTCCTAACATTTAGCCTGACTGAAAACAACTGTATAAAGTATATGTGACGACAGGAGAGACAACGAGACCACTGGAAAGAATACTATACATTATGTACATACTATTATGGGATGCTTTGGTGCTACATACACATTTAGGCTTCGGTGCATTCGCCTGTTACTTGTCAGGGCATAAGCTATAACGCACTGCTTACATAATACGTCAAATCAAGCTGTTGAAACTTATCAGTGACCCAATGGGGGTTGATTTTTTTATTGTGATGTATACTTCAATTGCGTTTCTTGCCTTGCCGAGGTGTGTGCACTGTGCACGCGAGAGACCATGAGACGTCCCTCGTCACCAGGACTTAGCCCGGACCCAAGCCGGTCTAAACCGAGCCGCTCGGCGTCATTACGTCGTGTGGTTAAAAGGCGTCACATTAAAACAACCCCCCGCCCCCGCGGCGCTGACCGCTGCCAACTTACGAGTAGTAGCGAGCAGTGGAGGTGGGCGTAGAAACGAACCGCTACGGAGAGAAATGTTTACGTCCTTGTTGCCGTGAGCGGGTCCCGAGCGCAGACGGGCACGTCGTTAGCCTGACCTGAGCGGAAGTAGTCCCGGTTCCGAAGGAAGTCGGAGCGAGATGCCCCCGACGCGCACCTTCTCAGGCTGCGCCTCGACGCCGACAAGTTGCACGAGCCGGGGGGGTTGTGTTGACGTCTAGATTAAATGTGCCTGAAAGTATGGGGTTGGTTAGAGCCATGACGAGAGTGTTGGCAACAAAAAGATAGGTTTCTAATTAGCCGTAGCGAACGTTGTACCTGTTAGTCTAAACGCAGGGCGAAATTACCCGGCATAACCGGAAATGCCTTCCTGTCCCTTCTAGCCAATCAGCGTGCCAGCCAGGGGGCGGGAACCAGGTCGGTTCCGCTGTGAGGCTCATGTCTGTTTATGAATCGATTCAAGAGGGTGTGAAGTCAACAGGACGCTGACAAGTCGGTATCTAACTGATATTTAGCTATTTATGATTACTGATGTTTAGCTTAATATTAATGTGTTCAGGTTCATGAGAAAGCGGGGGTTTTAATGGTTAGCTAACGAGTCTAAGCGAGTTAGCAAATTAAGTTAGCTAACCTACTGTTAACCTCAGTAACCTAACACTACTGTAAATAACCCATTGTTTCACTTTCCTCTTATATTTAATTGTTTCTGACTAAAATAATATAATTTCAGTGTTTCAGTAAACTGGCACTGCTCTCGCAACATATCATATAACCAGGTTAGTGTTTCTGTCAGGTGACTGCAATACATTAGTATTTTTGCAATAAAGAATCATTTGGAAACCCGAAATCAAGACTTAATTATCTGGTTTCAATCAAGACCAATGCTTGTTAATTAATGTAAAGGCTCAGTCTGACGCGTTTGTTAATTGTTCATCTCAATGTGTTTGTCTATGCTCGCAGGTACGATCAGTACTATAAGTGTGCTGCAAAAAATATATAATTGTCGACATTGCAAGCTTGCACTCATGTCTGTATTTTCATTGCCACGTATGAAACTGGTTTAACGTGTCTGTTTGGGTAAGACCCTGGTCTTAACACATTTAGACCCATCTGAAAACATGCTGGTTCATTCTGGGTCGTCAATCGTGCCTCAACAACGCTCAAAGGTATCAACCTAAAACCAGTCTTCTCTATACAACAGGTACCTTAAATCATGAAGCAGCTGCCTCCGGATACGGTCCGGCTGTTGTCCAGCGCCCAGGTCATCACCTCTCCCGTGAACGTTGTGAAAGAACTGATGGAAAATTCCCTGGACGCCGAGGCTTCGAGCATCGACGTTAAACTGGTACGACCTCTGGAGGACTTTGGAACGAGGAGAAATGTGTTTTTGAAAATACGATTGATTAGTGAGAAGATGTGTCTCGATAGAGCTGTTGATGCAATAGTACGTCTTTGATTTGCGTCTCGGGACTTTGGGACATTTCACTTTTAGCATGTGCTTTTAAATCCTTTACAAAAAATACTGATTTGGATTTCCCCACCAGTTGCAAAGGCAGTTAAAAGTATTATTGCTTTTTATTTTTGCAGGAGAACTACGGTCTGGACCGGATAGAAGTGCGCGATAACGGCCTTGGAATCAAAGCCGCCGACGCTCCCGTGATGGCCGTGACGCACTTCACCTCGAAGATCTGTAGCAACGAGGACCTGGAGCGCCTGGAGACGTACGGCTTCAGAGGGGAGGCGCTGGGCTCCGTCTGCTCCGTGGCCGAGGTGAGAAGCACCTGACGAGTCACGGTCGGATGAAAAGAATACAAATAAAGCATATTGACCTGTACGTTGTGTACGTGCACTGAGCTAAACAATTCTCATTCATACATTAACATGATTGTGCATGAATAGCCTGATTTCTCAGTATACAGGGTTCGTACAGTCATGGAAAACCACAGAAAATTCATGGAATGTTTATTCCCAGGCTTGGAAAAATCCCCAAAGTGTTGGTAAAGTCCTGGAAATTGAATATATTCATATGTTCATTTACGCAGTTTGATTAAAAGAAAAAGGCATTTGTCAAAATATTTATTCTTTTAATCGAAGTATTGTTACCACGATTTCACATCATATTTTGTCCTAAAAATGTAAAGTCATGGAGAAGTCCTACAAATCCATTGGTCAACATGTGTATGAACTCTGATTATACAGTGGGTATGGAAAGTATTAAGACCCCTTTAAAATGTTCACTCTTTGTTTCAATGCAGACAGTTTTTTTCTTTCCAAATGTGGTGCTGAGTGACATTCATGAGAAATAAAATGAACTTTTTTGATTATAGCAAATGGCTGCAATGAAACAAAGAGTGAAACATTTAAAGGGGTCTGAATACTTTCCTTACCCACTGTATATTAGGAATTAAATATAGACCCTGGTTTGATGCAGCATATAAACTGGTAATGTTGGTACCCGGATGTTTTTATGGTACTCTTTGCTTTTAGGTGGCTGTCATCACGAAGACGGAGGAGGATGACGTCAGCACCCAGTACACGCTTAGCTTCACGGGGGAGATCGTGTCCCAGAAGCCGTCTCATTTGGGTCGAGGCAAGGCACTAATAACGTAATCGGTCTCGTAGCGAGCACCTACGCTACGCTACAAATTTAAAAGCAGTATCTGTTCTTTGAGTTTTGAATTATTCTGCAACATTATTATGGAAAGTTCCAGAATAACTCCATCTCCTCGAGTCCTTTTGCCTTAAACGTGATGATAAATATGTTGCTCTCCTCCTCTTTGTGTTTCTAGGCACAACCGTGAGCGTACTGAAGCTGTTCAAGAACATGCCGGTGAGACGTCAATACTACTCCTCGACCAAGAAGTGCAAGGAGGAGCTGAAGAAAATCCAGGAGCTGCTGGTGGCCTACGCCATTATAAAACCGGGCTTGAGGCTCACGCTCGTTCACAATAAGGTCAGTGATTTATTTTTATTTTTTATGTCAGTCTCTCACCAAGCAGTCGTGTAGCTGTGCCTTTTTTAAAAAGTGATATTGCATCTCAAAATGATTGAGGGACCTTAATAATAATCTATTTTGGGCTCGACAAAAAAAATGCACTTGTGATCAGTTTGGTTTCACGTAAATAAAAAGAATTTTGGGTTTTCCAAGAAAACTCCCACTTTAATTTATCAAATTAATTGCGAAATATATAAACAATACAGTCAAGACATTGACAGGGTTAGAAATTATGATTTATATTTGGAATATGAATGTTGTTCCTCAAACTTGTGGCTCAAAGGAAGGGCAGTTTTATAGCTTCTCTCACCAGCGTAACTGTTTTCAGCTGCGCTCACATAAAAAAAGGGTTTTCTACCCCGCCGTTAGTCTCCTAAGGCGATAACACAATGTACAACTAGAGCACTGGAGATGGGCCTCTACACACCTCTGTAGACAGCATGTCCTCCATGCACAGCGTCCACTAGATGTCCTCGTTGCTCTTCAAATGAACCAACATCCCTGGCTCGTCATGTATTTACAGTTTATGTATATATACTATAGTTTAACAATGTGTAAAATCACAGTAAAAGCCCATGTGGGATTACATTCTATGTAAGATTATTGATACACAGGAATATAATTTTCGAAGATTATTGATGCACAGGAATGTCATTTAGATCGAAGAGGCAAGAAAGGTATGCGTGATCCCATGAAGCTTAACATTTTGATACTACTATTACTTTTTCCACTACTAATATTACGACTACCACTACTACTACCACTGCTACCACTACTACTACCACTGCCAATATTACTTCCACTACTACCACTGCTACTACTACCACTACCACTACTACTACTACTACTACTACTACTACTACTACTAATATTACTACTACTACTATTGCTAATATTACTACTACTACTACTACTACCACTACTACTACTAATATTACTACCAGTGTTTCCCCTACCATTATAACAGGGGGGCGGCCCGCCACCTTGAAATCTCCGCCCGCCACCCTGTAATTTTCGTTTTTTATTAAGACTTATAAAGGAGCCTCAAAACGAGCGACCTTTCCTGAACACAGCACATCGTGTTTATTATACCGATCGGTCCGATCTGTTGGAATGTTTTTCTTTCAATCGTTCAGAGCACGATGTCATAAAACTGGAAAAATGATTCCCTCGTCACAATCCTCCAGAGCTCAACCCGACGTCGACAAATCTCCTTGTTTCGTCCGAGCAGTTATTCAACGTGTCATTCATCGTCATTAGTTAAATGGAAGTGTCAGCAATTTAGTTTTAAAAAATTGTTTTTTAACCAGTTCTGTTCACTTTTTACTACTCCGCCCTCTTGGTGGCACGGGGTTTTCCACTTTTCAAATGCTCAATAATAAAACATTTTTAAATAAAAGCCAGGTATTTAATTCCATTGTATAACTCTAGCGTAACTGTCTGGTGCTCCAAACACAAATATGGCCGACTGTGAGCTCTGATTTTGGGCCGATTATGACACCTGAGTAAGTAAGTTGCTGAACACAGCTGCGGACTTAAGCCCGGATTCTGTTTCGGGGGCCGCAGCCAGTGTGTATGCACAGAAGTGTATAGAGGTGGCGCGGGTCACGGAGCGGCCACGCGTTCATAGAAATCAGTTTTAGAGGCGGTCGGAGGAAGGTAGCGAAGACATTTTCGTACAATCAGCACTCGGCCACCCCTATCCTTTATCTCCAACGCTGCTATTTGGCCCGTGTCGTGTTTCACGGCGTCTTCGAGGACCGTTTACAGGACTGATCCATTTACACGGGGGCCAAATTGCGTATTTAATAGCCGAGACATGCCCCGCGAACGGACTGCATGCTTTTAGAAATCTACACCCGGGTAATATATTCACTGGAGGACACAAACCACTCGCCACCACACGTTTGCGGTTGTCAACATATTGGGAAGCGAAAGATATTTTATGATCCGACACGTTCCGAAATGGTATAAGCATGTGACCTTTTTTTAAATGTACATAATCATAATATTTGCAAAAAAGACTGTAGAATAAGTCACCTTTTGGCCTGATCCGCCTCAAATTCAACATCAATAAATGTCACTTTATACTTTCGATACACTGTATATGCATTACTTTTTATTAAATTTTTTTGTTTAATTTACTTTATTATCTAAATTATTAAATGTAATGTGTCCTACTATTGTATTGTATTGTATTGTGTTGTATGTATGTAAACATGTTTGCTGCTGCTCCAAAGAATCTCCCAATTTCTCAGAAAGCTCAATATATTTATTTATATATATATATATATATATATATATATATATATATATATATATATATATTTTTATATATATTTATTTATATATATAAAAATATTAAATATATATATATATATATATATATATATATATATAACGAAAGGTTGCAGCCAAACGGTTGCAGCCGGGGGAAAAAAATCAATGTGTGTATATATATCAAGTCTTTTTTGCTTTGCTTTTCTTTTAGCAGCAACCTTTAGTTTGCTGTGGCTATTGTTTTGTCGACTCAGTTGTTTTTTGTTGTTCTAATACAGCTAGTACACAAGTATTGGTCTGATGTGGCATATTGGGTTTGAAGTTTAGATAAAGCCATCAGATCTTCTCGATGAGAAACGGAGAGATTTTTTAAATGTACATTCTAAATGAATGTACATTTAAAAAATCTCTCCGTTTGATCTTTTCTGTTCCCTACATTGAGTCGTAGATTGACGAGTCTTCTGCTACGTTTTTTTTTAGTCCATCTCTCGCGGAATCATCGGACAGAAACTAAATGTACGTCCCTAGCCGAACACGTGGTGTCCTGACGGGTGTCGTTGCAGGTGGTGGTCTGGCAGAAGGCCTCGGCGGCCGACCACAGAAGTGCCCTCCTGGCTACGCTGGGAGCCGTCGCCGTCGCCAACCTGCTCCCATGCCACCATCGCCAAGAGCAACCGGAGGTTAGTACACGTTAAATAGGCACAGACCAGAGAAAGAAGAACAAAACTAGTTTTCTTTTGGTTTTCATTTTCTTTATTTAAACCTTTATTTGAGATTAAAAATCTCTTTTTCGAGGGTGACCTGGACAAGACGGGCAGCAACATAAGAAACACAGAACAAGACGAGTTAAAAGAACCTAAAAGTTTAAAGAGACAGCGACATAACCGAGAAATATTTAAATTTTTGGGAACATTTTCATAACATTGCTTACCAGAAATACATGTATGTGCATAACTTAATAAAATCATTCACATTTTAGAGAGAAGGCAGTCAAAGTGCTTTACATACACATTAAACATGTCAGAAAAGAGAAAAGACATGAGAATAAACTGTAGATTTAAAAAAAAAAAAGGATTTAAGGGGTGCAGAAGTATAAGAATCAAATGTCCTTTAATGACGTCCGTGGAGGAAATCGATTTAATCTTCAATTTAAAAGAACGAAAGGCCGGTGTCAGACCTGAAGGTTCTGGAAGTTCAGTCTAGATCTGTGGCTTCTGTTTTTGTTTCTGACCCAGGGGGAAGGTGAGCGATCCGGATCTTAGAGCGCATTCCACTCATTGGTTGGTTTAACGCACTTATTCAGTGGCTATATTGGTTGATATTAATCGGGGTTTCTAGTTCTATATATATATGTAACTCTTTCCCAAGCTAGATGGTGAATTAAGAACGAATGGGACCCAGAACGGACCCTGGGGGAACTCCCCAAGTCATTGCTGTTGGTTCAGACTTGTAAATATCAACAAAGACAACATTGTCTCTGCCCTTTGATAGGACTCTACTATTTACTTTCAAGAAGATATTGTGCTGATGAAAAATATACTTTTTGTATAATTTTACAGGGAAATGGGGAGGTCCTTTAAAAAATAATGTCAGTATCTGGGGGGTAATGGCCTGAAAGGAGAGTGGGTATTGGCTATTTCCAGGGGGTCGTGGTGCCATTGCAATTAAAAACATTCTTTAGAAAGCCTGGTGGGAGAATGTCGAGGCTGCAGGAGGAAGAACTTAAACGTAACACAATCTCGTCCCTGAGTTATGGCCGACGGGATCAAATTGTGTCGTGCAGATAGAATTGGGTTTTAAGAGGAAGCGTGGATGAGGTGGACCCGTTTGCCTCACGCGGAGACGCTGACAGCTCGCCCGCTTCTTAAAAGAAGACGAGCGTGATCGGAGAGAATAACATCAGCAACCACAACGCGAGAAATATGGAGACCTCCGCGGTAACTCGGTCAGGAGAGCTATCAGAAAGCAAGAGACCACGATATCAACACTGTCCTTGAGGCTGTCAACATGGATGTTAAAATCACCAAATATTACTCAACATGTCGATGCCGATCATTGACAGTAAGTCAGTTAGGTCATGCCTGCGTCGAAAGTCTACAAAATAATGTTAGTGGCCAATCAGGGCTCAACTTATAAAATTGCTAATCAGTTGGAAAATGAAAATAATATATTTATAAAAATATATTTATGAATAAAGTATTTTATATATATATATATATCATAACATATATATTTATATATATAATGTATTTGATATATATAATATTTATTATAAAATATATTTGATATTTATTATAAAATAATTTTCTATATATTTTCTACATACATATTTATTATATGTGTATGTACTGTATATGTATGTGTGTGTATATACATATATATATAAAATATATTTTAAAAAAACATTAAAATCGAATCCAGTATTTTGATGCGGTTGAATCTTCTTTCAGTCCGTGTTTTTGACGTGTGAAACTCGTGCGGAACAAGAAAAGAAGTTTGAAATATGTTGAATTGCATTGAGAATAAATTAGGACGACTAAATGTCTCGTTTTGCTTTTACTTGCTTTAGAAACGCCAAATTGTAACAGTCAATATTAAATGAAATGCCTCGTAGAGAACGGGTACTTTTTTGCAGAGCATGCACGTTACATGCTGGACCCGTGAGCTACTAACCTCATCGCGAACACCTGGTGTTATCCAGCAGATGTGGTCAGCCGCTTTTCGTTAGCTAAGCCGCGGTAACTTTCTGCGTGGTCACGGTAGTTGTCACGTGGCTCGTAACTTGTTGCCGGGCCGCCGACTGATCCAGTCCGACAGATGTGGGCCAGTCCTCTTCACCCCGTTTCTCTCTCATTCTCCTCTCTTTGTTGTTGTTATATTGCTGCTCTGTTATGAGAGTGACCTTTTTTCACCTTTCCCCTCTTTCTCTCCCTTCAGCGATGAAAAGAAAATAGCGTTTCTCCTCTCCAAAAGCTCAGAGATCAAGGGAACCAGGTTGACAATGTCACCGGGGCCTCGCTGCGGGAGAGTTGGAAGAGCGTGGTCCTCTTGCAGAACAAAATGTGACACTTTTTAAAGTTTAATTTGGGGCTGCAGGACTACACACAGCCCGCGGGGCCCTATCGGGGGGCCGGAGGTGCCACTCGTTCTCTCATAAAGTGACCCTAATGAGCCCGAAATAGAGAGAAGCATATGTGCCCCGATCCTAAAAAGGCAGTTAATTTATTAACTTCATTAGCGTGCGTTGGGGGGCATAGCGGCAATCTATAGAAGATTAATAGCTTTCCATAATTTTCTTACTAGCTTATAATGGAGTTTTAAGTTTTTTGGTTGTTTTGCTTTTAATGTCAAGTCATCAGTTTGAGCTCACGAGAAATAACTCTGGCACGATCACGGGGAACGGTAATGGGGTACACGGTGGAGCCTACAGGTTGAGAGGAACCCACAAACTCGGGCGTCTCACCGTCTGCCTGTCTCGATTGTTGTTACCAATTATCCCGCGAAGAGTTCGGTGCTAAGACGTGAAAATTGAAAGGAGTTGCGTTGCGGTGAGCGCTGTGAGCTTTTACTCCTCGTTAGCTCACTACACCGTGATAGCGCGCATGTACCGAATACTGAGCGCCGGTTTGCCTGCACACAACCAGAATAAAGGAAATTTACATCTTTTTCACGGGGCAACTTTTGCCCCCAATGACTGAAATCCAGGGGCATTTAAAAATAAATTGGGGGCACTTTTTGAAACTTGTGAAATAACATTTAACCTTTGTTCAAAAATAATAAATATACTTATTTATTCTGAAAGTATATGAGCAATTTTCATAACATTTTCATAATAAGACTATTTGGCAATAATAAGACTATTAGGCAGTAGTCTAACGATTAAAAATGTTTTCTTCTGTTCTCTATTCAATATTATTCTTATTTCTTTGTGGTTATTTTTTGTTAGAATTTTTTTTAAACAACTATGAACAATTATAACTTATTTCTTTCTTTTTTTTAAATAATTTAAATAATATTTATTGATTTTGTGAGTGTACAGTACAGGCAATACAGATAGGACACACACAACAAAGAACAAAAACAAAAGGATTTTTAATTATCATAATTATTCGAGGAAATTATGGGGGCATTTTTTTCAAAATTATATTTGTTAGGGGCAGTTTTGCCCTTTGCCCTGGTGTATTTCTGCCGCTGGCCCATTTAGGTGTTACGCTGCTATGCTGCTGAGCATGTCATTTCGAAAGTGTTTGCAAAGGTCTCATTTAAGAAACAACTTTTATTACGACCATTATCTGCTTTCGTGGCGACGTCTCTGTCTGTTTTAATAACCGTCATTGTTGTGTATTTTATTCAGATTCTTTTAGAAGGCTTTTTCCCCAAACCCGGAGCGGATCACTCCTCTACGAGCTCGTCCGGCGCTGACAAGACTTTCATCTTCGTCAACAACCGGCCTGTCCACCAAAAAGATGTCATGAAGGTAGAGTCGATGTGGAGAACTCGATACAACACGATTCGTACAATGAATACCTTTCAAAAAAAACTGTTTTTACGGAAGGCCATTCTTTCACACCACGTTATACCGCGTGATCCGTCCTCAGTTGCTACGTCAACACTACGCCGCTCAGTATCCGAATGACCCGATCCGGAACCGCTATCCCACCGCCGTGCTTAAAATCACGGTCCCGCCGTCGTCAGTCGACGTCAATCTGACGCCCGACAAGACCCAGGTTCTTCTTCACGACAAGGTAGCTACGCAATTCAGTGTATTAAAGCGACACTATGTAACTTTTCCCCTGTAGCGCCCCCTTCAGGTATTTAACGTTTACTTCAGTGTCGTGAAATTCTGTTTCCCGAGCCATATATGGCTCTTCCGGCTCGTGACTCACAGCTGATCGATGCGAGCTGCCGGCTCCCAACATCTTACATTCAGCAGTTTTCTGGCCACAGACCCCCGATGGCCGTGGCGGAGGAGCAAATCAACATATTAAAAGTCATTGTAGCGGCACCATTTTTTTCAAGCTGTTATTTTAAGGTGGAAAAGTTACATAGTGGGGCTTTAAGTCATGATGCAGCCTTGCTTCATTTGGAGGGAATAAACAAACTCTGTGCGTCGTCTGTGGTCCGTCTGAAATCAAGGAGGCTGTGCTGACCGCATTAGACGCATTGCTGGTTTCTCTCTACGGCTATCGGCACGACGCTGGTGACCCCCCAGCCGAGAAGCGTGAGACGTCCCCCTCGCCCCGAAGCGGGGAGAAGGTCAACGGTCTGGGTAATAACGAGGCGCCCGAACACGGCGACGCGACTCGAGCATCGAGTGGCGAAACTTCGCTGGACCGCCGGCTCTCCGACGGCAGCTCCTCGTCCTCCGTGGCGGAGGACTGGGTCGTCGACCGGCTCCCCGCCGGGCTCCAGACCGACGGAGAGACGGCTCAGAGCGAGGACCGGATATCGGCCGAAGGCTGGAGCCGGGGGACGGCTCTGACCGACCCCGTGTCGGGTGAACCCCTGCGGCCCGTGGAGATCCACCGGCCCTCCGATCACAGGCGCTCCGACTCCGACCAGATCGAGAGTCGGAGCGCCTCCGACAAAAAGGCGTTCAACGCCGTCACGGAGAAGCGGGCCGCTCTGACGGCCTACGACCTGATCAGCAACCGCGCCATGAGGGCGCCGCTGTCTCCCGCCGGCCTGTTCGAGAAGGAGGCCAGAGCCGAGGTCCTCCGGGAGAAACCCACAGCCGGCCTGCAGGAGATCAGCGACACCGTGCACCAGAGGTGGAAAAATCTGAGGGAGGAAGAACGTAAGAAGTGAGTTTCCAGACCTTCACCTTTCCAAGCAGTCGTTTCCATTTCTTGTTACTTGCAAGGCGGAGGGTGTGTGTGCGTGTGCGTGTGTGTGTGCGTGTGGGGGGGGGGGGAGTAGGAGGGCAGCCTGACCTGTCATTAGAAATGCGTCCTGTCTCGTCTGGAATCTTTTGTGGATCGTGAGCTGTGTTTCTAATTTCCAGACTCTAAACAGGGGGTTAGGTAGTACAACAGGTATCACTAATAGAGAAATATCCTCCATTTCCAAAAATATCTCGCCATAAAATACCTGATTCTCACATGTATCACATTTTGTGGCAGATTTTATTGATTACTTATTTAATATATTATTGCAATTGTCTTCCAAATCTCCAAAACCTACAAAAGCCCCTAAACAGACATTTAGTGTCTCGATGGTGACCAGATTCAAGAGACATTAACTGCTATGAACTGATACTTCCCTTTACCTATACAGTCCTTGATTTTTTTTAAGTTGTTATTTCTTAATAGAAACCTTAACATAAGGTTACGGTTCATTTAAAATCTCACCCATACAAGCGGTATGAGGAGTGACGCTTAGTTGGCCAGTCAGCAGATTTGGCTCAGAACAGATGGAGGTAATTATTCTTATTTATTTATTTCAAACCTGTCTCCCTCAGAGTTTGTATCACTTATTCAGGAGCCCAGGTTATGTCTGACTGCTGTTTTAACCGAATGTTGAACGGCTAATTTGACCGCGACTACATTTTGAAGTCATTTAAAGGCTGTGGAAACGAATACGTTAATTTATTAACGTGTCAAACCCAAATGACATCACTCGGGTTATTTGGCGTACTCATCGTGATGATGAGCAAACTGAACTTTCCTGTCTAACTTCGGTGGGGAGCGCTTTTTAATTTAGCCTCGGCACTTAGGAAAGTTTTCTCCAAATATAAATATCAAAATCAATGCATGCCGGAATAGATTTTTACCCTTTATCGGGTGAGGAACCATATATGGTCACTTCGTTGATGTTGATTTCCCAACTAAAAGCTATATCTTTTTATGTCGCAACAGTAAAACAGGATTGTTCTGTCCTCCAATAGCACTGCAGTGTTGACATTTTGAGTTTCATAAAGGGTTAAAGGGTCGTCACCACTGGTATAACTCAAAGATGCTCGGTTGAACTCTGCAGGTACGAGGAGAAGGCTAAAAAACACCTGGAGCACCACGACCAGAGGACCAAGTTGTCTTGGGCCGAGGGCCCCGGGCAGACGGGCTTCAGCACCCCCCCGCGGGGCCACAAACGCAAAGCGCCGCTGTCCAACCAGCAGCTGCTGGACCAGCTCTTCTCCGCACAGCCCCAGAAGAAGACGAGGAACCTCGCGGCGCCGCCGAAGCCCTCACGACTCCTCCCCTGCAGCGTCGCCGCCCTCCGGCTGCGGCGCCTCTCGTCCCAGAGCGGCGAGGCGCCGCGGGGCCTCCGTCTTGTAAACCGGCTGGCCTCTCCGGGCGCCTGGGTCGTTTTACGCGGTCAGGAGCTCATGTTGTTAAACCCGTTCCGAGTGGAGGAGGCTTTGCTGTTTAAGAGACTCCTGGCGAATAATATACTTCCAGCAGAGAGTCTCCAGAACCCTATACGGTTAACAGATGGGTAACGTATCACTTTCTCACCAGCAAAATGCCAACGCATGTGGAAAAAAACTGCACACTCATCCGATTTCTTAACATGCATATATGCTTGAGACTATTTTTAGGTTAAACTAAATTCTAATCCTTGGTTTCTATTCTGGCTTTCTCTCATTTCCCAGAAAACGTGTTGTTTATTATGTTGTACATGTTGTATGTTAACCATCTCCTTGTGTCTCTCGTGTAGGAGTCTGGGGGGGGCTGCATACACCGAGGCTCTGTGCGGCATGGAGAAACAAAGCCCCGAGCTGAGCGGAGGGGTCCTCTTCTCCGACCCCCGGCTCGTGGCTAACGGCTTTAAAATCAAACTCACTCCAGGTATGCTGCCAATACAAATTCTGACTGCATTATGTATTACATTACATTTCATTTAGCCGACGCGTTTATCCAAAGTGAATTACAATCATGTTGCATTCAAACACGGTAGACACAGCTACAGGGAGCAACTCAGGGTTAAGTGTCTTTGCTCAAGGGCACATCGACTAGGGCGGAGATTGAACCGCCAACCCTGTGACTGAAAGATGGACCTGCTAACAGTGACCCACAGTCACCCTCACATATATCTAAATTATTTATATATTATTTATAGTACATTGACCAAACTTCCTTTTATTTTATTTTTTTTATTATTTTTTTTAATATATATATATAACAATCAATCAATCAGGAAAAAGGCCTTTCTTATTATTTTATTTTTTCTTGAGTCGCGTTTTTTTGTGTTAAAGCCCCATTATGTCGTTTTTCCCTTGGAGCGCCCCCTTCGGTTTTTGTAGGTATTTAAAGTTTACTTCAGTGTCGTAAATACCCAGTTAGAATAGATTCAGCCTTGTGTACTCTTGTATTGATGACCAGACGGTCATTAGCACCCTTATACTGTAGCTGAGAGTGGACTGGCACTATGTGACGTTGCGTAATCACTGCCAGAAAGCAGGTCGAAGTGCATCTGCCCCGGACCGGGCGGCTCCAGAATCTTGCACAGCCGAGTTTTCTCCCCACAGACCCCCAATGGCAGTGGAGGAGGCGCAAATCGCCATATTAAAAGTCAAGCTGTTTTCAAGCTGTTATTTTAAGGTACAATTGTTACATAATGTTACTTTAAATAACACGATCCATGAGACCTTTTAACAAAATATTTTTTCTCATTGATTTGCCATCATTTAAAATGTCCTGGTACTGAGTAACTGAATTAAAGGCAGATAATATTTCAAACTTTTTGTGACTAAATATTCTTTCAACACATCTTTTCTATTGTGAAGTTTTGCATTTTAAAATCTTCTGCAATGGATCAGGAAATAGTGTTAAAATAACACGTTCTGACGACTTAATATATTATTTATAGTACATTGACCAAAGCACCTTTATTCACACATACACATGAAAGAGTAAAGTTATCTTTGAACTGAGCACATATTTTAACACTTTAACAAATTAGGAAATTAGCAATATTAACCCCAAATATCTGATTACTGAAAACATCAAATTAGTATAATGCAGCTAGTATAAGAATATAATGCAATGACCTGACCTGAGAGCATAATTATGTTTTAAATAAGCATTTTTTGTTGACTTGTAGTCCTAATATTGATCAGTAGTACGTTAGTCGAGTGTTCCGATGATTACGGGACACGTCTTGTTTATCGTGTCGTGAAGAAGTCGGTTGTTTTGTTGCTGGCGTGGTTCACCTCGCCTGACACTGGCTCTCTGCCCGCCTGAGTGGTCTCACAGTGGGTCGCTACCCCACTGTGCATGTGTGGAGAAAGGCTGCTGCCCTTTAAGACATTCAAGGAATTTTCATTTGGCACTGCTAGCCTCGGTGGGGGGGGCAAGGTAGCGGCACACACACACACACACACACACACATACACACACACACACACACACACACACACACACATACATGAGGTGGCTTCATTGCACAGGGGATAAGTAAGCAAGTAAGTGAGCAAGTAAGTAAGTCAGTAAGTAAGCAATCATGTAAGTGAGCGAGTAAGTAAGCAAGCAAGTCAGTAAGTAAGTAAGTGAGCAAGTAAGCAAGTCAGTAAGTAAACAAGTAAGTCAGTAAGCAAGCAAGTCAGTAAGTCAGTAAGTAAACAAGTAAGTCAGTAAGTAAGCAAGTAAGTCATTAAGTCAGTGAGCAAGTAAGTCAGTAAGCAAACAAGCAAATCAGTAAGCAAGTAAGTAAGTGAGCAAGTAAGCAAGTCAGTAAGTAAACAAGTAAGTCAGTAAGCAAGCAAGTCAGTAAGTAAACAAGTAAGTAAGCAAGTCAGTAAGTGAGCAAGTAAGCAAGTCAGTAAGTAAACATGTAAGTCAGTAAGTAAACAAGTAAGTCAGTGAGCAAGTAAGCCAGTAAGTAAACAAGCAAGTCAGTAAGCAATTAAGTCAGTGAGAAAGTAAGTGAGCATGTAAGTCAGTAAGTAAACAAGTAAGTCTGTAAGTAAGCAAGTCAGTAAGTAAACAAGCAAGTCAGTAAGTAAGCAAGTCAGTAAGCAAGTAAACAAGTAAGTCAGTAAGCAAGCAAGTCAGTAAGTAAACAAGTAAGTCAGTGAGCAAGTAAGTCAGTAAGTAAACAAGCAAATCAGTAAGAAAGCAAGTAAGTGAGCAAGTAAGCAAGTCAGTAAGTAAACAAGTAAGTCAGTAAGTAAACAAGTAAGTCAGTGAGCAAGTAAGTCAGTAAGTAAACAAGCAAATCAGTAAGTAAGTTAGCAAGTAAGCAAGTCAGTAAGTAAACAAGTAAGTCAGTAAGTAAACAAGTAAGTTAGCAAGTAAGCAAGTCAGTAAGTAAACAAGTAAGTCAGTAAGTAAACAAGTAAGTCAGTAAGCAAGCAAGTCAGTAAGTAAACAAGTAATTCAGTAAGTAAGCAAGTCAGTAAGTAAACAAGTAAGTCAGTGAGCAAGTAAGTAAGCAATCAAGTAAGTGAGCAAGTAAGCAAGTCAGTAAGTAAACATGTAAGTCAGCAAGCAAGTCAATAAGTAAACAAGTAAGTCAGTAAGCAAGCAAGTCAGTAAGTCAGTAAGTAAACAAGTAAGTCAGTAAGGCAGTAAGTAAACAAGCAAGTCAGTAAGCAATTAAGTCAGTGAGAAAGTGAGCATGTAAGTCTGTAAGTAAACAAGTAAGTCTGTAAGTAAGCAAGTCAGTAAGTAAACAAGTAAGTCAGTAAGTAAGCAAGTCAGTAACTAAACAAGTAAGTCAGTAAGCAATTAAGTCAGTGAGAAAGTGAGCATGTAAGTCAGTAAGTAAACAAGTAAGTCTGTAAGTAAGCAAGTCAGTAAGTAAACAAGTAAGTCAGTAAGTAAGCAAGTCAGTAACTAAACAAGTAAGTCAGTAAGTAAGCAAGTCAGTAACTAAACAAGTAAGTCAGTAAGCAAGCAAGTCAGTAAGTAAACAAGTAAGTCAGTAAGTAAACAAGTAAGTCAGTAAGCAAGTCAGTAAGTAAACAAGTAAGTCAGTAAGTCAGTAAGCAAACAAGTCAGTGAGCAAGTAAGTAAGCAATCAAGTAAGTGAGCAAGTCAGTAAGTTGGTAAGTAAACAAGTAAGTCAGTAAGTAAACAAGTAAGTCAGTAAGCAAGCAAGCAAGTAAGTAAACAAGTTACTTATTGTGTTCTCCTTTTATGACAATATGTCGATAAAGTTAAGTTTTAAGTTGCTCTCCAGTGTTGCTCCAGCATATCCAAGTTAAAATATTATACCTTTATTTTTTGTAGTCAAGTGTCAGAAATATAAATTGTGCATGATTTGCAGTAGTTCCTCGTGAAATGAGAAGCTATCATTCTTCCACCAGACAAGACAACTTCCTTCCAGTCTGCTGGGGCTCCTATTAGTCCGTTAACACTCCATTTGGCTCCTCGCTTGTTTGACTTGGTCCTCACTCCAGCCGTAAAACCACAATATTTATTTATTATTCTTTCCTGGAGATAGTAGTAGCGTCTGGAGTATATTAATCCTTGTTTTCTGCTGGTTTTGGCCAGGCCTCTCGTCGGCCGAGAGACATCTGGAAGTGACGGCGATGGCAGACTGCGTGCCGTTCCTCGGCGTGGACGACCTCGGGGAGATCCTGACAGCCGTGCTTCACAGGAAGGCCCGGGCCGTGCACGAGTGCCGGCCACTTAAAGTCACAAACTACCTGCAAGTGAGAGACGCTATGAATTAAGCTTAGCAACGGATGAATTGTCATATAGTATAAAGTCCCAAATGCCAGGATGGAAATGGGGGGGGGAGAGGAAGGCTTTTGTGTACTCTGCACACTCATCATGTAATATGTTGCAGAATATTTAAAAACTCAAAGAACTGATCGCATGTACTGCTTTTAAATTAACTTATGTCACTGTCTCTTTTAACTTTTTAGTTTCTTTTAGCTTGTATTGTTCTGTGTTTCTTATGTTGCTGCCCGTCTTATCCAGGTTTCACTCGAAAAAAAGAGGTTTTTAATCTCCATGGGATTCACCTGGTTAAATAAAGGTTTGATAGTAATTTACACTATTCAAAAGTCTGGGGTCACCCAGACAATTTGGTGTTTACCATGAAAACTCGTACTTTTATTTATCAAATGAATAGAAAATATAGTCAAGACATTGACATGGTTATAAATAATGATTTATATTGTAAATATTAATGTTGTTCTTCAGTTTTATGACTCACCAGCATAACTTCTCTCACCAGCATAACTGTTTTCAGCTGCGCTCATATAAAAAGGGTTTCCAGGGTTTTCTACCCCTCCGCTAGTCTTCTAAGGCGATAACACAATGTACCACTAGAACATGGAGTTGGGCCTCTACACACCTCTGTAGAGACTTCATTAAACACCAGAGAATAGTCATCTACACATTAACTATGTAGAGAGAGGATTTATGATTCATTTAATGTTATCTTCATTGAAATAAAACAGCTTTTATATATATATTGTGTCTTTTACCTCACAGGGGGAAGCGGTACGACTCGCCCGTCAGTTACCTACAAATCTATCCAGGGAAGATGTGGAGGAAACTCTTCTCCGGATGGATCGGCAGCTCGCTGAGAACAAGCGAACCTGCATCCACGGACGACCTTTCCTCCAGCATCTGTCTGACGTCCCGTCTACAGACCAGGAAGCGAAAGCTCTGCTGAGGCCTCTAGAGCTGTGAGAGGAAGAGGAGGAGGAGGAGGAGGAGGAGGAGGAGGAGGAAGAAGAAGAAGAAGAAGAAGAAAAGTCAAGACAAGACAACGTCTCAATCAAAAACATCTTCGCAGTTACAGCTGATTATTTTCAAAGTGTAGCTACATGAGTTGTTTTCATTCTGCCCCAGAAAATAAAAGTATTTTTCATACATCAGGTATTTAAACTTTCTCCATTTTTAAATATTCCATTCCGTCATGCAAACTGGAAAAGCTCGCCCCTCTCGGATTTGCAGACGAAGAGAAAAATCGTTGCATTGGTCAAACGTTATCGTGCAACTACACTGAATCTATTTTGCTTCGTCAGCAGATTCCTGGTATAACAAAGAACTCATATTTCAACACTTGATTTTAAAAAATGAGCTCTTTAGCCACTGTTTGAGTTTTACGTTTGATTTCTTTTTTATAATTCGCAATTTCGTGGATTAACGACAGAAGGATATCTGACTCTCTAATTTGCATCTTGATATCCAACTCTTGATATCTGACTCTCTAACTTGACCAGAGCATCTTAACTACACCCTCAGCCTCATTGTGGCACCATTGGAATGAGTGTTGGCAACCTCCGAGACACGGCATGTACACTGCCAGCTACTACCCATCACTCTTTTCCCTCACTTAGTGCCAGCTGCTCGCCCTTTAGTATTGACAGATGGTTGTATATTATCCTTGGCTACGTTAAATGCTTTGGAGGTTCGCTCTGTAATTTCAGCCACAAAGTTGAGCAAATCCTTGACACTGCATGCGCTAACTCGATGGTGTGTCGCCACTTCCGAAAGACATTAGTGTAGCGCGTCACAATCCTGGTGTTCAGTGGTGCTCGATGTTTCCTGGAGGCAAATATTGAATTAGGCGTTCCTCTATAACTGTTAACTATAACTATAACTGTCTATAAATTATTTCCAATGGGCCTTGCGTAATGAGAAGTGGTGGTTTCATTAGAAGGTTGAAAAATGTGGTTTGTCCATTACTGAAACGTTGACACCTGGACGACGGGGAATACGTTAAGAGCCACGTGAGGTTTCCACTCATCGCCTCTTCGTACGGACACCACATCCCACCGCGGGGAGGAGTACAATCTGACCGCTCGTCTTATGATAATATTATAGTTAGGACCGTGAAAGGTTAAAACCTCAGCGCACGTCTTGTTTTACGTGGCCTCTGCTGAGAGAACCCACAGATGGCTTCGGCATTGCTGCAGGCCAACGCTCTGCAAAGTGCCTCTGGGAAGGGGATGAATGCCAGTGAGGACCCCCCCCCCTCCTCCTCCCTCAACCCCCTTTTCACCCTCTTTTTTTGGACTCTTGTTTTAAAACTTCTCACTCCTCAGTTGCTCGTGTCCCGAAATGCACGCGGGCAGCAGAATCTACCCGGTACACGGTGCCTTCGGCAGTCGAAGGGGCTTTTCAGAGTAATTGTCGAGGGTCAACCGATGAGCGTCTTTTGACCACGTGACCACGATATTTAAAAAGGTCAGCGGCGGTTCATTTAGCCAGCTGTCTTTCAAAACCATCTGTTTCACTGTTTTTGACATTTTCTGCAAAGCGCGTCGAGGTATTTGCTAACGATTAACTCAAATAAAGGAACGGCGTGCAAAATGAACATCCAAACCGCGATACGAGAATACTCATTTCACATAGAGCGTCATCCAGATAGTTATTTTGTTCTCCAATTACTGCCCTAGTGTGCAGAGCTACTGCTTCTCAGGTTGTAATCAGCAACTGAACACCACTCACAACCCTGAGGTAACAGTGCACAGAGTCATCACATCCAAAATAAAAAAGACTTGGGACTAAATTTAACCCCTCTGCCGCTCTATTTTTGGAAGAGGTAGTCACGTAGACTCAAGCACCTTGCTTGGTGCAAGCAACACCTGTTTCCGTTTAGAAATGGGAAACTAGATGGAGAGAAGGTAAATGTACTAATAAAATGAAAGAAAATAAATGTAAAAAATAGATTTAAAACATACATTTTCAGGTCGGGTTCAAAGACTCGTCCCGGATGCGGTGCGGAGGTCGTCCTGGCTACGCAAAGACGAGATCTTTACACAACGTATAATAAGCGCCCGATGGAGATGTTTCCAAATGTTTATCCAACATTTGGAAACTTCAACAAGTAAAACTCAATTCCCACAGCAGTTACCGAGGTGTACCGAGGGTCAGAAAGGGGAATTATTGATCAAGTATTGCCTCCTAATGACGGCACTCTCGTCTTCAACCAACCAACCGTCTCTTTAAAGCTACGTCTAGCTAACGTCTTTCAAACCAATCACAGTGATCGTCAACAGAACATAGGCCCACTTGTATTTTTTATTTTATGAGTCAGCTTTGTGATCTGCCAACATGCTCACAATGGCAATGCTAGTATTATTTTTCTTTTTTTTTACCACGTGCCCTATTGCGATACGACGTACAGTATTAGCATGAAGACGTCTAGTGTTGCAGGTGTTCATAAACCAACGTTTTGGAGCTAATGGCAATAGAAGTATAAAGTTATCACCAAAGTTATTGAAATTCATACTGTAGATGGTGTGTTGTATAGTTATAATCTGAGCCCCTATATTGCCAGTCCACACACACAGGTGTTTTCCATTTGCCTAATTAGCCGTAGACTTTAATTGACAGCTTCTTCTTTCCGGTTGGTTGCGTTTCACCTGTTAGCTCTGCCCAGCATCGTCCACCCAGCTTCAACCTGACCACCGCTGGCTGATTAGTCTAAATGAAAATACCTGTGCAGGTGTGCTGGGAGGAAAACGGGACTAGGGCATAGGGCGTAGGTGGGTTCGGCTGTAGGTTAGGGCTACAGTTGGCTGAGATCCGCATTAAAGAAGGAGAAGGTATGCTAGGTCTAATGCGTTAGCTAACAGTTTCTCATTTCAAGACATATTGTCCTTCTGGAGTTGTTTTTGGTCACCTGATGAACGTAAGTCCTTAATTCAACATTCTTAATGTCTTTTCTTTGGCCTTGTGAGTCTCTGACGTTGTATATGGTGCTAAATTCAAGGCAATTATAGTTTTATTTCTCAAACTACCGTTCAAATATAGGAAAAATGCCATATTCAGTCTTGCTCGAACACGCTGCATGTTGATGAACTAACAGCTACTTAATTTTAAAGTCAGTATAGGAATTAATGAGGAATGCAGAGCAGCTACGTAGCACCAAGAGGGTTGCAGGAATGAGCCTTACACGTAAATGAGTCGGTAATTGTTTGCATTTCAGGTTCCCTTTGTCTTGAAGTTAATGGTTTTGTGGTTAGATGCCTGAAATAATGCTTACATTATTTAAATGTTGTTGTCCTAATATATAAAATATGTCAGGAAAGAGGTCACAACGTGATTTTTTTTTTTTTTTTTTTTTTTTTTTTTTTTTTTTTTTTTAATATTTTAAGTTCCTTAAAAAAGTGGTTGCTAATGCGTAGCTAAGTGAGATGACAAAACATCATCACGTTGACTCGTCCGTCTTTAAATCTTTTTGAATATTTCATTCTGAATTATACACAGATTTGTGTTTTTTTTAAATCATTTAAATTCCTTAACTCAAAGACAGCCACAGCTATGTAAACTAAATTAACACTTTTACAACTTTACATGGAAAATAGTTGTTTGCTGCTAAGTTAATGCTCCGGATGTTAAGTAGATAACCTTAAAGCAACACTATGTAACTTTTCCCCTGTAGCGCCGCCTTCAGGTATTTAACGTCTGGTCTCGAGCCATATATGGCTCTTCCGGCTCATCTGCTCCCAGCTGATCGCGACCGGGCTGCCGCTGAACGCGACTCGCTGCCGCTGATCAGCGGCAGCCCGGTGTTCAACACAGCAGCATGTCACTCCGTCGCTACGAGTCGCGTAGTGGAGCAAATAAAAAGTCACCTGCGAGCGTGGACTGGCACTATATGACGTTGCGTAAAGCTGCCAGACAGCAAGTTGAACTACTTCCGCCGGAAGTACCGGGCGGCTCCCAACATCTTACATTCAGCAGTTTTCTGGCCACAGACCCCCGATGGCAGTGGCGGAGGCGCAAATCAATATATTAAAAGTCATTGTAGCGGCACAATTTTTTTCAAGCTGTTATTTTAAGGTGGAAAAGTTACATAGTGGGGCTTTAAATTTAGGATGTGAAATCTGTGGTTTTATATCCCAGGGATGTAATAATGTCGGATGACAGGAAATCATTTTATCTATGTACAGTGTTTTGTTTTTTAATGGTTATATACACCTGCCTCCTGTAACAGAGTAGTGGGATTGAACCACACGCGCACACGCACACGCACACACACACAACAACGGGGAGCCTTATAAATAAAAATGTTAACAAAGAGATCAGGGACTCTTCTCAGATTTTTGACCACCATCACACTTTAGACTTTTGACATATTATTATCCTAATGCGAATTTTAAAACGCGTTTCTGAAACCCCCCAAAAAGCCATTAAAGAATCCTTGAATTTGTGTTTAAATGTGTCATTAAAGCCCAACACGCGCTGTCAACACTTGTTGCGACTGCACCGTTAACCATGCCACGGTCCATGCGGCACCGTCTATAAAACATGCTGCATTTGAGTTGGTGTTTTTTACAGCTGGTAATTGGTGGTGGAGGCGCGCTGTGACTGTGCACTTTTCTTCCAACTACAGAAGAGCCACAGAGTTATTTTTATGGGCTTCAGGCACACGCTAATGTGATAGGTCTTAAAAGAAAGCTGCAGGTTCTCAACTCTTCGGAGAATTTACAACCACGCCACATTCAATTTCATGGGTCAAGGGCATCCACATTGGGGCCCATCAAGTTTAGTATTTGTATTCCAAGACGTGCTACTTGGAGGGATACCTTTTAGGTAATGAAAGGAAATGGGAAAATATAGTTTGGGCTCAATGAATATCTGCTTTCAAGGAATATCTGCTTGTGCTGCAGGCATGTAGGTCACGTGATGTTTTTTTCAGGCTTCAAGAGAATCGAACTTCGAAAATACAACAATATTTTCCAATAAATACACCGTTAAGGTGCTGAAATCCTTCTGAAAGTTGGATTCCCCTTCATCTGAATAAGTCAGACAGTCTCCTGGATGTATCCACGAGTCGTAATCCTTGAAAGTCCTTTCTGACGCATGAATGTCACTCGACCTGACCTTGTAAAATTAATCGCGTGCAGTAATCTTTAAAAATTTACCATAAATGTAATTACCGCAATGTCAAAATTCATCCCGGGCCTCTTTGACACATACCTGATACTACTCTACATCCGTCTCTGTTAAGAGCATAGGCGTATTATCGAGAGACAGGAGGTTTCCATGAACGGCCCCCTTGGAGGAACATCTATTCTTCATCACTGTCAACCCTCCGTCCCCAGAGATGCGATACTTTGCTGCCTCGGACCTCGGATGGCTTTGGGCCATCATTATCTCGTCACCAAACCCCTCCTTCGCAAACAAACACTGACATTTTTGTAAACCTATCTGGAGCGAACACCAAAATGTGTCCCGTCTTCCAAACTCTCCAGTAGCGTTACGCAAAGTCATTAATCACGCGACGGCTTCCCAGAGGTGGCTGTCAGTCTCCAGGTAGGAATAGCGATTCCTCATCCCTAAGTGAAAAAGCAAGCGCGGCGCAGACGGAAAGGATAAATCACTGGAGGAGTGAAGACAGCTAGCGTTCAGCAGCTGGCCATCTGGTCCTTATCGCGTCGCAGACCGGTTGATTTTATTGCTTTTCATTGCTTTCCGTAGACCCGAGAGGGATCTTCACAGACAAGCTGTCAATCTGGCTCGAGGTGATCGTCCTCCGCTGGTTGGCTGAGTGATTACAATGTGCATCCTGAACATCGTGCTCTCAGGACATTAAGTGGATTACCAGCGCCACATTGTTCAAGTCGGAGAGGACGTGGGACTCTTTCTATGTGCACAATTCCTGTTGAAGATTGTGTTGCGCAATCTGACATCAGTGGCATTAATTAGTTAATGACGGCACTCTCGGGACAAGAAAAACCTGTCCTGAAAAACAGGCTCCGCCTCCGTTGGTTTTAAATGGTTGTTTCTCAAACTAATAATTCTGGATCAAAGATCTCTCAGGAGTCTATAATGTAGGACTGTTATTATTGTTTGTATTAATATATGGCAAAACCCTTGAATAATAGTATGAGATGCAAATGAATGTCCTGGGTCTCTAGTTTGTGGGTGTACAGTCTCATGAAGCTGTGATTACCCTAGAGGTCGCTACAGGTACTTCTATAGAGTGAGTTTTATTTAAAAATGGTCTCCCAACAATGAACTTGGTTTCTCGTCGGGGTTCGTGCAGTCATGGAAAACCTGGAAAAGTCAAGGAAGTTTAAAATAGGTTATTTCCAGTCCTGGAAAAGACCTTGAACAATGAAACGAGGACTAACTTCATCACACGTGAAGACATCCAGTTTCGTCTTCCCAGTCGACTCGAGACTGTTAGTTGTATACTGCATGTTCTACTGCATGTTCTACTGCATGTTCTACTGCATGTTCTACTGCATGTTCTACTGCATGTTGTACTGCATGTTCTACTGCATGTTCTACTGCATGTTCTACTGCATGTTCTACTGCATGTTGTACTGCATGTTGTACTGCATGTTGTACTGCATGTTTTACTGCATGTTTTACTGCATGTTATACTGCATGTTATAATGCATATATAGACGTGATGATAAAGTGGGTGTGTCTGTAGAGAGGCTCTACTCTGACAGCTTAAAGACGGAGATGGCCGAGAGCCCTCTTAACTTATTGAGTGTTCTTCATGTTGCATGTTTCCTACGAACTTCTCGAATAAAATAGTTTCCGTGAGCGTCGTTTAATTACAATTTGTGACGTCGTCCAACCTCGCAAAAAACACACGTTTTAGCTTCAGTCTCGATTTATCGTCGAGGCTCTAGCGTGGTTGTCGAGGAAGATCTTTTTTTTTCGCCAGGGAGCGAAACACTTCTCCAGATGATTTGCACATCTGTTAAAGGCTCCAGATGTTTTTGGATGCACCTGGCAAGGCCCCCTTTTCTCTCCCGACCGGGGCAGGGTATCCCCTCTGTTGTCCAGATGTGTGTGTGTGTGTGTGTGTGGGGGGGGGGGGGGCTCTTTACAGTCGATTGACTACGATGGCTTCCATAAAATATTGGAGACGTAGTGCGGAAAACAATTAGGTCGTTAGGTACAATTAACTTTGTGTTCACAAGGTGAACTAAATTAATTTGCTTTCTTTAGCCGGGGTTCGTACGGTCATGGAAAACCTGGAAAAATCCTGGAATTTTAAAGTGGGTTATTTCTAGTCCTGGAAAAATTCTTGATAAACATTTACATTTCCAAAACTTTTGGAAAAAATCATGTACATTTGTTGTATTCATATGTTTATATATACGTAGTTTGACTTAAAAGAATACATAATTATATAAATATATATTCTTCTAATCAAATATTGTCTCTCATTCATTTATCTTATTCAAGGTATATAACTCGTCATGGAAATCCTGGGAAAATCCTGGAATTTTAAAATGGGTTATTTCTAGTCCTGGAAGAATCCTTGATAAACATTACATTTCCAAAACTTTTGGAAAAATCTAAATATGTTTTATTCATATGTTAATTTACGCAGTTTGACTTGAAAGAATACATATTTATATAAATAAGTATTCTTTCAATCAAACTATTGTCTCTCGTTCATTTGTCTTATTCAAGGTATATAACTTGCGTATATACACAGATCTCACGTAATATTTATTATGTTTATTACGATGTTTTTCCACATTGCAAGCCACGGTAATCATAAACCTGATGATATTAAAACCTTTTTTTTATATTAGCGGTAAACCGGGTATATGTTTGAAACTGCATTTGAATTGAAGTTTAGATTTTTTTTCTCAAGTTTGAAATGTTTTAATCATATGCTACTCAATGTGAAAAGCAAAAAAGAAAACTGTTAAAATAGTAACAACTTATTTATCTTGTGGGCTGATATTGCTCTTTGGGTTTCATATCATACACATACACTACATCATCTGTCCCATCCTGGATCCTCCCTCCTCCCTCTCCTCTCTCTTTCTTTTTTTTTTTTTTTTTTTTTTGAAGGGTTATTTGGGAGTTTTCCTGGTCCGATGGTTTTTTTTTTGGGTCAGGGATGTGATGTACAGATTGTAAAGCACTCTGAGACAAATTTGTAATTTGTGAAACTGGGCTATACAAATAAACTGAATTGAATTGAATTGAAATACAGCACTGTTGGACATCTGATTCCTATTCATACACTCTGTCACACTCATTGATTGTGTTTTAACTCTAATCTTTCCTTCTGGTCACATGACGTCTATTGTTCACTCCATCCTGGAGAGGGATCCTCCTCTGTTGCTCTCCTGAAGCTTTCTTCCTTTTTTTTTTCCCTGTGAAAGGTTTTTTGGGGAGTTTTTCCTGACCCGATGGGACGGGGATGTCTGTGTACAGATTGTAAAGCACTCTGAGAGAAATTTGTAATTTGTAAAAATGGGCTAAACAAATAAACTGAATTGAATTGAAATGAACAGAAAAGCACAATGATCCTTAACTGTAATAATTGGATGGCCGTGTGGTTATCTGTGGTGCATAACCCCCCCCCCCACCTCCCGGAGAACAAGTACACCGCAGCAACTTTGACCTTCAGGTTTGTCGTCTCCCAGCGAGACGTGTCTCCTGACTCTTTGACCGTGGCCTCTGGTGTCACGCTCAACTCTTCTCTATCCATACGTCCAACGCATTCCTGGAAAGGCCTCCTGGTAGGGAACGCTCTCTTGAATAGCTGCTGCCATCTGTCTGTGTGTTGACCCGCCGCGTTGACCTCTAGAGACCCATTAGACCTTCCGAAAATAAACCTGGGTACCGCGTGTCTCTCGCGTTGCGCCTACTCACAGAAAAGTGTAGATTAACATGCGTAGGATGGTGTGCGAGGATATGGGATGGAGGCACGCCGTCGTCATCGAGTGGTACCGGGAGACTTTTAGGTTTGGGTCAAATGACTCGTCCACTAATGGGTCGCCATGAAGTTCCGAGATCCATATTTCGAAGAGAGGATGCATTAAAATTACTTTTGTGATCGACTGAAGAAACATTTCAGCTTAAAAGACATGATGACCTTTTCTTGAAGAAATGTAAGAAATATCTCGTGCTTTTATTTTGAAGGTTTCAAATTAAATGGATTTATATTAGACATTTTCTTATGTACAATATTTCTACATTTAAAAAAACTATAATCAGATGCAAAGAGTTATTTAAGGATATGTTCGGGAGTAGTTTATATGTTTATGTTTCAGTTATAACCCTTTGAGCTGTTTGTTATACGTGTGTTATGCTTTGAGCACCAGAAATCCACAAAATAATCCCAAATAAAAGCAAAACTGGGGCTAAATGGGGAAACATTAACTTGGTTTCTTTAGTCGGGGTTCGTACGGTCATGGAAAATCTGGAAGAATCATGGAATTTTAAAAATGGGTTATTTACAGTCCTGGAAAAGTCCTTGAATAACATTACATTTCCAAAGGTTTTGGAAAAAATCATCATTTGTTGTATTCATTTGTTTATTTCCGCAGTTTGATTTAAAAGAATAAACATTCATATAAATGTGTTCTTTTAATCAAACTATTGTCTAATTTAAGGTATATTACTTGCGTATACGCCGAGATTTCACATGTTTGCTGATGGAAATGTGGTTTAAATTCCAGGAGATCCATTAGTCCATGTATATGAACCCTGTTTATTTGTCAATACGCCTGTTTTTCATAATATTATCAACGATTATGAAGCAGCTATAACAGGAATCCCGTAACGGAGTCTCCAGCTGCCTTGGACTTCTCCTCTTCAGCCCTCCGACATCCTCCTTCCCGTTCTCTCACTCTCACTTCCTCCTCACCTGTCAGAGGTGGAATGTCGCTGGCGGGTAGCGTCCTCCAGGGCCCGACTCCTCCACACATGCAGCGACGCTCAGTTTAAAAAGGGGAAAAAACAGAAATGTTTCCCAGCTCCTGTTTGTGCAATGTAGCTCAAAACAAGCAGCCGAGAGAAGCTAAATGACTTGTAATGAAGCGGATGGAACGAAGCACCTGAGCGTGATGAACATGGCACAGTCGGAGCGGAAGCTGCGCGGCTCACCTCGCTCTAGTCTCTTCTCATTTACAGCTGCACTTTTTTCCCCGAGTTCACTATCGGAAGAGGCAGAAATGCCTCAAACTTTGGATTCGTCCACACGTGATGACACGGAGCTCCGAGAAACAGGTTAAACAGACCATTTAAAGGGGACATATTATGAAAATTCCACTTATTTAAGTGCTTCTATACGTTAATGTGGGTATCAGGCATGTCTCCCAACACACAAACTCTGGGAAAAAAACAACTCACGCGGCTTATTGTGGTTCCTCTATGTCAGAAACGATCTGCTTGAGTGCGTCGAATGGGATCACAATCTGATTCTATGTAGTTTTCGAACTATGCCCATGTAGGAAGTCTGGCTAAGTTCGGTCTGGTGTCCAGGCTAGAAAAGACCCTCTGGTCACCCTAACTTATGGCGCCAGACGTTCGGGTGGTTAGGGTGACCAGACGTCCTCTTTTCCCCGGACATGTCCTGTTTTTGAGACCTAAAAAAAGCGTCCGGCAGGGATTCCAAAAACGTCCGGGATTTTGCTTCATCGGATATTTGTGTTTCTCTGGGTTTTCACAAACTAGTATTTACCCCTATTACACGTTTTGGAAGTGGTATCTCCCGAGCTCTGGCGCGAGCTCTGACGGTATAGAGAGCAGTCATTGGTCAACCGATCCCAGGGTTGCCAGATACACGATAATTACCCTCCAAATAATACAACCATTTAGAGCCTTTGGTACGATACGTCACCATCTCCAACCTGGCAACCCGGAGCACCTCGCCCACTCAGAGCAGGTCAGTCTGTGGGGAGGTGTTTCTGACAGGTACAAAGGCTGTTTGAAATGATTCTTGTGGTATTTTGATTTTATTTTTTTACAAACATTACATTAAGACCCCAAAGATCCAGATCAACTTGTGGAAGATGGGCATAACATGTCCCCTTTAAGTGAACTTCCCATATTCTTTTGCTAATTCTCAAGACGTGCGTCATTAGCAACGACGTGGACGCAAAGAGTCGGAAAATGTTCAGAGTATTGGATTCATAAAAAGGTCACTGCAGATGTTTGTATATATATATATATTGAAGATAAGAACACATATACAACGATGAAGACTATAGATTAGATCGACAATGAACTGAATTTGTTGTTTTACCTTTTTATCTCTCGTTTACAGATCTTTTCAGACACAGGGGTGTGATCTAGAAAACCTTCCCCCAGGGAGAAGAAGTTATGTGGATCCACTTTAAACCGGCCCATGGCAGCTTTCCAGCGCCCAGCGGGACAGGAAGTGGCTCTCTCGGGGGAGGGGGGGAGGGAGGGGGCAGTGCTCAACTCGCCCTCTGCCGGGCGGAAGTGGAGCGGGTGGCGCTGTTGGAGCGCAGCAGAGTTCACATCCCCTCATTAGACAGCAGCATGTCAACATCCCCTCAGTGTGTGTGTGTGTGGGGGGGGGGGGGATGGAGGGAGGGTCTGAAGTGAAGCTCACAGTAAACCAGGGTGAGGGTGGCCGTGTGGTCAGCGCCTTTTCCATCCAGAGTGGACCCACGTGCTGCCTTCAATGACTCTAAATAAAGCTGGGAAAGCCTCGATGTTCAGCTTCACGGGTCTGAGCGTGTCGGGATGTCACAATCCAAAATATTCAAAGAAACAAAACTCGACAAACAAGCTAGACATTTTATTTAGTTAAAACAAGTATATAGAGTCGCTACATTACATCATTCGTCTTGCTAGATTCTTTTTTATACATTTACCAGCGGGTGGTTTAGAAAGGCAACTCGTCATGGAAACATATGTATACAATACAAGTTAGCAAAAACATATCACAATCAGTTTTTACAACGTTTGTAGCAACCGATTCTCTCCATCGGTGTGCCATAGTGCAAACTGTGCTGTCCGCAGACAGTTTCATTAAGCGTGATCTCAACATTCAGATATGTGGACAATCCATCTCCTCTTTTTAAAACGCATCTCTCTTTTCTCATTTATTTATTTTGTATTCATTTCAAGTCCTCCTGTCCAGTCGTGTGAATTTACAATCAGAATAATTCAAGTGTCTTGGCCAGGGTCAGGCTCTGGTTGGACGGTGAAGATTAAGAGGTGTGTGTGTGTGTGTGTGTGTGTGTGTGGTATTTCACCCTGGTGGAACGTGATTGTGTCCAATAGGATCTCAGGACCGACCGCCTCTGTTTCAGATTTCATTCCCAAAAGGAGAGTTTAAACTATGATGCAACACGAGAAAGATCATAATCTTCCTTAAGACCCAATGTGCACTACGGCATGTTCTACCCGTCTGAAATATCACTCGTGGTCTCCAGTTAACCCCCCCCCCCCTCCCCAAAACTTTTTTTTTTATCCACGCAATTCCTGGTTTCCCCTCTTAAAACATAACTTTCAAAACAAATGATTAGAACAATCGCGTATCAAGCAAGAAGTGTGAGAGCTTTGTAGGTCGGCTACGAGTGGAGAGGAGGAGACGGCGTACGAGTAGAACCTGTCAGTTTGTGTGTGTGTGAGTGTGTATGTGTGTTTGAGTGAGTGTGTGTGTACAGGGGGGAACAATACAGTTGTTGGATAGCTTTGATCATTTCTGTCTCCATTCCCTCCGAGGTCCGGCATGTGTGTGTGTGTGTCTGCCTCAAGGGGCGGGGGGGGTTCTACTCTGGTTCTGTTGCACGGGGTTCTGCAGGAAAGCGTCGGAGCTTGTGAATCGGTTGTGTTTAAAAAAAGTTTTGAAGTTGGAGGACTGATGAAGCCGCACCATCTCCACCCCCCCCCCCCCTCTCTCTCTCTCGCCCGACTCAAGAGCATCCGCAGCGGTCCACCACCATGGAGGGGATCTTGCCGTAGATGATCTGCTCCTTGCGGTTGAAGTAGAGCATGTTGATGGGCGACATCTTGGTGGGGGTGCAGCAGGGCCCGGCGCTGCCTCTGGGGTTGGCCTTGTTCACCAGGTGGGTGTGCGGATACTTCTGCAGGTGCATGTACTCACACTCCCCGGAGCAATAGTTGGCCTTGTAGCGCTTGGGGGCAATAATCCAGTCCCAACCAAAGTCCTCGAAGTCCACGGTGAGCGGGTACCGGCAGCACCGGGACTCCAGAGAGTTCTCGTCGCAGTCCAGGCCCGAGTCCCTCCGGACGCGCCGGGGGCCCTCGGAGATCTTCACCTCCATGAACGGTTGCTGCAACGACAAGGGGGGGGGGGGGTTAAATGATCTGTTGGTTAATGACCGTCTAGGTCAGGGGTCGGGAACCTATGGCTCTTTCGGTGACGACATATGTCTCTTTTGAGTTCAAGTAAAAAATAAAAAAAAATCTATATAGCGCCAGATTACAGCAGAAGTAATTTAAGGTGTCCCCCCCCCCCCCCCCCCCACCATAGCATCACGCAGCACCAGAAGTCGCATTAAAATTATACGTAAAAAAAATACCGCATGGCTCTCAATTAAATATATTTTAGAGATATTTGGCTTTTATGGTTCTCCCAGTCAAAAAAGGTTCCTGACCCCTGGTCTAGGTATTCTAATGGTGTGTGTGTGTGTGTGTGTGTGTGTGTGTGTGTGTGTGTGTGTGTGTGTGTGTGTGTGTGTGTGTGTGTGTGTGTGTGTGTGTGTGTGTGTGTGTGTGTGTGTGTGTGTGTGTGTGTGTGTGTGTGTGTGTGTGTGTGTGTGTGTGTGTGTGTGTGCAGTCAATTACTCTGATTTGCACACAGAATACTTTAAGGAATGTGGGGCAGGTGACTTTTATGTAATCAAGCGATAGGATTTGAGGTTTCCGTGTACTGGGCATCGGTCCAGATGCAGGTGAGCGCCTGCATGGAGTCCTAACTCTCCTCTCCCTCCTCCAGCAGTGAACACACACACACACACACACACACACACACACACACACACACACACACACACACACACACACACACACACACACACACACACACACACACACACACACACACACACACACACGCACACACGTTTAACCACCTGCTCACTCTGAGAAGTTCAAACCTCCAGACGGCACAGGAACTTTTAGAAAATGAGTTTTGTTTCACGCAGGATTATCCAACTATTGTAATATGAATAATCCCATCCACTCTCCTCCTCTCTACCCGTGAGCCTCCCTGCTACTGATCACGTGTCTACACAGTCTACGGTGGAGTAACGGCTCCTCTCACCAGGCCTTCCTCCCCGGGCTCCGTGGAGGTCACGGCCAGGTCGGTCCCCCTGGAGTCGAAAGCGTTGATCTCGATGCCCCAGTTGGTCTCGGGCTGCCGCAGCCACACGGTCACCACCTGCTTGACGTCGATGCTCTGCCACGAGCTGACCCCGGCGGCCACGTCGAGCTTCAGGGAGCGGATGCGCACGTGCCGGCTCCTCCCGTCCGTGACCGGCATCAGGCGGGAGATCTGCAGGAACACGGTGGTCGCCTCGTCCGCCGCGCGCAGGTTCACCCACAGCTGAGCGCGGAGCACGCGGCTGGCCTGGAACTTTTGAGTGAAGGAGAACAGGCAGCACTTTGGTTCCCCGTCCGCTCGGGCGACGGACTCAGCTGGAGAAAGAGAGAGGGAAAGAAGAGGGAGAGACGGGAAGGGGTTAATGGCCACGTGCGGTTCAAATTCACAGAAATAAATAAACACCCCCGACACACTGTGGCACTCTGAGAGTGTATTGTTCCAAACTGCACCGGTCCCTATGCAATCATACACATATTAATGCTGCTGTATCCACATATCCGATATAAAACCCCGGCAACCTGCGCGTGGCCAACATAAAGCGCGCGTCTGTTCGTGCGCTCCGTCCCGTGCGTAAAAACCTCCTTCCCGCATGGAGACGCCACTCCGGACTGCTTTCCATCACGCGTAAAACAAAGCGAAACATATATATATATATATATATATATATATATATATATATATATATATATATATATATATATATATATATATATAATTTTAAAAACGTACGCGCAGTGGCCATCATCATGATGGTCTCCGTGGTGGCGTGCTCGTCGTCCTCCTCCATCACCACGTCCTTGTTGTCGTCCCCCAGCACGTCGTACTGGTCGAGCAGCTGCTGCAGCGGCGGCGCTCTGGGCAGGAGCTGCTTCACGGCGTCCCGGCTGATGTTGGGAGCTTCCTTCATCCGCAGTTTGCTTAAAATCTGAGATTTGATGGCGTTGAGTCGCATGAACTTGATCTGCTGCCGGACCTCGCAGGTGGCGCACGGCTCCGGGTCCTCCGGGCTGCCGGCGGACGGCTGCTGGCGCGTCTCCTGGCCGCTCAGAACCACTGGACCCAAAGCAATCAGCAAGCTCAGATACAGCACGGGCCGAGACAGATGCATCGTCTCTAAGGTGTGCAGTTTCAAAAAAGATCCCGTAGAGTGTGTGTGCGTGTGTGTGTATGTGTGTGTGTGTGCGTGTGTGTGTGTGTGTGTGCTGGAACTCCTGCGCGACTGCGACCGGGTTCGGATTAATGTCGCACTCTGATAGGCTTCATACTTTATTAGCGCACACCTTTTTATACTCCAACTTTAGCCTCTTTGTGTGTCGTCACTATGATTGGCTGGGTGGCCAACAATGACTTTCAACCGACTGACATGACGACTTGTTTTTTTCTCTTCTTTTCGGTGTCAACCCATAACGGGGATGGAGACATGTGCGCATGTGCTTAGCGGCTCCACGGGTCGATATATTCACTTTGCATACGTAGTGATTGCGCAAAGGGGCTTCTGGGTGGATGAGCACGTGACCCGCGTCACTTCAGCACCTTATGCAGGAGGCGTCTTCAGATTGATGCATCATGTGGATGAGCCTGTGATGGGACATGACAGTCCCACGTGACTTTATGAGCACATTCACGTATTAGGAATATCAAATCTGCAGCATGTTCTGAAAGAAAAGAGGCTTGTTTGAAAATAATGTGTTTTAAATCTACTCTTTTTGTCACATGTGCACGTTTAATTTCAATATTCTTGGATGACAGGTGCGTTATGGTTGTCCAAATACATTGATCATCCTGGATTAGAGATTAGTTATACACTTTTAGTCGAGGGGATAGAAGCTGATTATCGGTGCACGTGCACTACACACGTTAAAATAGAAATATGCAAAGATAAAGAACGTGTCCGTCTGTGCAGGATTTCTCCAAGTCCTTGTTGGTGAACCTGGCTGTAGCGCGTGAGAGGACAGCGCCACCGTGTGGCGACTTCACGTCATTCAGATGAAAACCTGGAACGTCTGATCTTTTTTTAATGAAAGAGAGAGAATATAATAGGTGGAAAAATGAAATGCATTCAGGAAATGCAAATTTACACTCAGCTTGAGACACATTAATACCACCTAACACGGTGTGTCACTTCACATGGTGCGTTCAGAGTCCACTCGGCTCAGCGTCACGTTTACCACCACAGACGCCTCTAATTATCACTCTGGTCCAATCTGAATGCATAAACGTGGTGCATCCTAAGGTGGTTCTGGAGGAATGAGATCATCGATGCATGAATAAGGCAACATATAGCTCGAAAGATAAAAGACTGTTTGATAAATTACCTTTTGATGCACAGCTATACCCAAAATGTGGGATTATATAAACTAAAACAGAGCTTAAAAAGAATGATTTTGGTGTATGATGTATAGCGTTATCTCTTCCACCAGCTAATTTAAGTTGTAAAATAACTTTTTTAAAGAACTAAATAATCGTAAGTATTTCCACACGATTAAATGGCTTTCGTTTTATAATTTAGTCAATTTATTTTTGTCAATTTAATGCACTTCACTGGGATTTGTTTGACAACATTGATTTGCCAAGAGTCGTGTCCAACTTCATTTAAAAGTAAGTATTGCTTAACGAAGGAAAAACATTTCATCCCATGTGATTTAATGAAGTTAATTAACAGAATAACCATTTTAGTATTAAACATTTAAAACGCTTAAGCTGATGAATAATAATCCCCTCATAAACTAATGTAGGCCATAACAATAATAATCCCCTCATATAAACTAATGTAGGCCATAACAATAATAATCCCCTCATATAAACTAATGTAGGCCATAACAATAATAATCCCCTCATATAAACTAATGTAGGCCATAACAACATGTTTATAACAGTATTCGGTGCAGTGTGCCCGTGTCGCCGCCAGAGGGCGCTGTCGCTCCACAGCCTCCGGCCCTCCCCCGGCTCTCCTCCAGCCCGCCGCCGAGGAGCGGCACTCCGCGTCGGGCCGGCGTGAAGGCAACAGTCTCGGCTCTCCGCTCCTCCAGTTTGGGGATTTTTGCTTATTTACCCCCATTTTTTGGGGAAGAATCCGCTTTGTATTCTGCAGGAACCGAATCAGCGAGCAGCAGCAGCTTTGGGGATATATTTTTATATATTTTTAATCTGTTTTAAGAAGCAGAGGAGTGGGCGGAAGGAGCAGATGATGTCCGGATTATTGTTTACTTGAGCGACCTCGGGTTATTTATGTTTTTTGGTTGTTTATGGAGGGAACCGAGACGCATTTGAGGACACTGTAAAAAGTACGTTAAGCTCCACAGGATGTTATTGTTTCTGATCTCATGTCTGCAGGTGTTTTATTCACTGAGGTGTCATTACACAGCCCACGTGTCTGTCGGACAACTCATTGATGCTCTCACATTAACATTTATGTTTGTAATTGATTGTATTTACTTTATTTAATATACACATTAATACAACACATCTAGAGCCACGAGGCAGTGTCCGTCTGTCGTCCCAGATGTCATGAAAATAAACCTTTACAATTAGAGATAAGATTAATATACAAGGTTTACACCATATTGATGTTTTTAAGACACGCTGTCCTCCATGTTAATGTTCCCGTCCTGTTCAGATTCCTCTGTGTCTGAATCCAAATGACCACGACCATGACGGCACTTGTTTTGCACAGAAGGGCCCGGAGTCCTAAAAAAGAAAAGAAAAGAGGAGCTGTGGTCCAGGCCGAGAGCTTGGCTAGTGGAGACGACTGAACAGCAGCAGAGCTCTCAGACGGACGAACTGAGTCATACACATGAAAACACTGAGTTAGAGAGAGGGGGGGGGGGGCATGAGGCCTTGACCTCGGGGCCCGGGGTCACGTACAGTACTGAGAATCCTTCCCTCCCATGGAAATGAAATCACTAAATATCTTTTTGTTAATTCTCGTTTCCTTTTTCTCTGCAGTCGAGGAAACGACAGGTTGCAGCCTCCGAGGGACTGACCCGATCCAACGCCTCCAGACCCGCGCCGGGGGGCGGGGGGGTGGAGGTGTGGATGAGACGCGTCCTCTCCACCCGAAAGGGAAACCGATGCGACCTCCTCCAGAGGATGGGCTGCGTCAAATCCAAGAGGAGCGAAAACCAAAACTCCTCGGAGCGGGCCCAGGGGGCGGCCTACCTGGTCCACGCGGGGGGGGCGGGCTCGCCGCCGCCGGGCGACCTGGAGGTCGACCTGGAGGTCGACCCGGTGCTGCTGCACTACGCCCAGCAGCTCTCCGAGGACATCGTGGCCCGGGCCGTGCAGCAGTGGGCCGAGCTGGAGCGCCGCTACTGCGACATCCCGTACATCGAGTGTGACGATTAAAACGAGGTCTGGAAAAACACGCCGGGGATCTCTCACCTGCTGCGAGCAACGGGAGTATCGACGGGAGGTCGGTAATTCCCGTTTGACCTTCTTCTGGATTATAGTGGGATTGAACCCAGAAGCTCCTGATCCCGCCCACATTCCTGTGATCATCCGTCTGGTGTCTTCAGCTGGATTTTCCCCATCCGTGTCCAGACCTCACTCGGCCGCTCGCTCTCGGCTCTCAGATGTGGCCTGGACTCCTACCGGCCAGCGGGAGTCCATCCCGGTCCTTTTCCTCCTCTTCCTCCTCGATCCCCGACACACCGATCCGCCCGGAGGTCACGGGGTCGAGCTGCTCTCCGCGAGTCCTCAAAGGTGAATCCAGGAAGTCGTGTGCATCCATGACGTGTTTCCTACCCTGCAGGATGCTGTGGAGCTCTTGCATCACCGGGGGCCTCGAAGAAACCGGAAGAAAAGAGACGACGACGTTCGGCTTGTCGGCAGAACTGAAGTATAAAACGACTAAAAAAAACGTGTTAATTTTGGGGAGTTGTAAAAACGTTGTTGGCCCTTTTTGTTTGCGTTATTGTGCAACGCCTCACTGAGAAACCCCGCCGTGTGCCGATGTCAGGGCGAGAGCACCAATATGCAAACTTACAAACAAAACAGAAAATCAATACGATCGTAAGACGTAGAGCTTCTTTAAAAGAGGGCGGAGTCGAGGAATGTTTTGTTGATTTCCTAATCAGCCTCTGGCCCCGAGCTGCAGACTCCATGATGATGTCATCTGGGATTCACCCAACATTTAACTGAAGAAGCTTTTTAATGACGACCCTCAAACCGCCGGGATAGAAGTTATTACCGTAATAATCATAATAACCTTCACAAGCCACCAGTGAGGAGTCTCCTCGTCTCCTCTTGCCTTCTCCTCACACTGTTGACCAACACACACACACACACACACACGATTTCCATCCCATAATCGGTGCTCCGTCAGTTTTTTCTTTCACTCTAATAAACGTGCACTAATCTGTGTGGACAGATTAATCTGTTGGGGGGGGGGGGACGTGTCACGAGCACACTGAAGATTAAAAGATGGCGGCGACATATTCCCCCCCCCCTCCCCGATTCCTAATCTGACTGCATTTATTTTGCTTCAGATAAAAAATTAAACAAAAAAAGTATAATCTGTAACCTGAAAAGGTAGAACTCACTTTTTCTTCTACATGTTTTCATGCCGGAAGGAAAATGATAATAATTTTATTTTACACGTTGCTTTAACAAAGGGGGGAACATCTGTTTCTGACGGCGTACGTCAACGATGGGGAGAAACTCTGAACGTCACGGAGGAGGACAACGGTCTGGGATGAGACCTGGGATCAGGTCTGGGATCAGGTCTGGGATCAGGTCTCGATCAGGTCTTGATCAGGTCTGGGATCAGGTCTGGGATCAGGTCTGGATCAGGTCTGGGATCAGGTCTCGATCAGGTCTTGATCAGGTCTGGGATTAGGTCTTGATCAGGTCTTGATCAGGTCTGGGATCAGGTCTCGATCAGGTCTCGATCAGGTCTGGGATCAGGTCTCGATCAGGTCTTGATCAGGTCTTGATCAGGTCTTGATCAGGTCTTGATCAGGTCTTGATCAGGTCTAGGATCAGGTCTAGGATCAGGTCTGGGATCAGGTCTGGGATCAGGTCTAGGATCAGGTCTTGATCAGGTCTAGGATCAGGTCTGGGATCAGGTCTAGGATCAGGTCTGGGATCAGGTCTGGGATCAGGTCTGGGATCAGGTCTAGGATCAGGTCTGGGATCAGGTCTAGGATCAGGTCTAGGATCAGGTCTGGGATCAGGTCTAGGATCAGGTCTGGATCAGGTCTCGTGGAGAGCTCTGCTCCAGAGGTAAACTCATCGTCTTCATCTTCATCTGCCGGCGGCCGTCGCCCGTCGTAAACACTCACTTGGAGTTTAAAGGTCCAACGAGTTAAAAAAAAAAAAGGGCATCGGCCTCACGGTGGACGTGTGTCCCTCAGACAGGTCATTAGAGGTCATTAGAGGTCATTAGAGGCAGGGTTCTAACACATGTTGACCGATGGATTTCCATGACTTTTCCAGGACTTTAAACCAAATGTCCATGACCAAACTGAAATCTCGGTTTATACATGAAAAAGTGAGAATATTTAGTATTTAAACAATGTGAATCCCAAAGCATACAGTATACATTTAATGAAACAAATGAATAAGAGACAGTTTTTTTATTTAAAGAAAAACATTTGATTCCCGAGCTAGTGCCATTGAACTTTCCAGATACGGTGCGTTCACTTGCAACGCGGAAAAAAAGAAAATTGCGCTGCCAGTATGCCGGCTTACATTTTGAGTCTTTCTTCCTAAAACATATTCATTATTTCAAACTCGGTGTGAATGAACAAGTGAATATAACAACATTTCCATGACTTTTCCAAAAGTTTTCTGATTTAATTAAAATTCCATGGCTTTTCCAGGTTTTCCATGACCGTACGAACCCTGTAAAAGTCATTAAAGGTCATTAAAGGTCGTCGGCTCAGTCGACTCCCTCAGAGCGGCGGCGAGTCGCTCACCATCGGTCAAACGGATCCTTGATTCATCTTTTAAAATGTTAATATTAAAGAGCGCTTGTTCCCTGAGGCCTCCCTCCATCCAACATGTTCACTTTACCGTCATACGTGTGTCATGCCTGTAGCTTCATGGATATAATCAAACATCATATTCAATTATTATTGATTTAAAGTGACTTTTTGCATATATCGTACCAGCTGTACATGTGTGTGTAAGAACTGATGCCAATAAATCAGATTGATGCCTTTTCTGAAACATTTCATCGTTATTTTCTGAACCTCCGTTCCCCGTTAACAGCAGCCGTGGAACACGAGGCTCAAAGTTCATCTGCAGGAACAACAAACGAGCGCCCGGAAATCCTGTTGTTTGCTGAGCAGCCTGAAGGCACCGCGAGGTTTGGACAGTCACACACACACAAAGTAGTTTATTAATGAAGATTAAAGCTGGTAGAATCAGAGTGTGTGTGTGTGTGTGTGTGTATGTGTTTGGACTCTAACTTTTGGCAGGCATATGAAACATGCCCTGATAACCCAACTCTGCACCTCGGTGAATGTTTACCGTCGTCGTGCTCACACGCTGATAACGAGCCGTCGGCAGAACCCTTAACGAGCGAGGTCGTAGGAGGGCGTAGGAGGTAGAAGGAGGCCGTAGGAGGGCGTAGGAAGTAGAAGGAGGTCGTAGGAAGTAGAAGGAGGTCGTAGGAGGGCGTAGGAGGTAGAAGGAGGTCGGGAAGGAGGGGTAGGCGTGAGAAGGAGGAGTAGAAGGAGGTCGAGGAAAGTAGAAGGAGGTTAGGAGGCGTAGGAAGTAGAAGGAGGTCGTGAGGAGCGTAGGAAGTAAGGAGGTCGTGGGAGGCGTGGAAGTAGAAGGAGGCCGAGGGAAGTAGAAAGGGAAGGAGGTCGTGGAGTAGGAAGGAGTAGAAGGAGGTAGAAGGAGGCCGTAGGAGGGCGTAGGAAGTAGAAGGAGGTCGTAGGAAGTAGAAGGAGGTCGTAGGAGGGCGTAGGAAGTAGAAGGAGGCCGTAGGAGGGCGTAGGAAGTAGAAGGAGGTCGTGGAGGGCGTAGGAGTAGAAGGAGGCCGAGGAGGCGTAGAAGTAGAAGGAGGTCGTAGAAGGGCGTAGGAGTAGAAGGAGGTCGTGGGAGGCGTGGAAGTAGAAGAGGCCGGGAGGGGAAGTAGAAGGAGGTCGTAGGAGGGCGTAGGAAGTAGAAGGAGGCCGTAGGAGGTCGTAGAAGGGCGTAGGAAGTAGAAGGAGGTCGTAGGAGGGCGTAGGAAGTAGAAGGAGGTCGTAGGAGGTCGTAGAAGGGCGTAGGAAGTAGAAGGAGGTCGTAGAAGGGCGTAGGAAGTAGAAGGAGGTCGTAGGAGGTCGTAGAAGGGCGTAGGAAGTAGAAGGAGGCCGTAGGAGGGCGTAGGAAGTAGAAGGAGGTCGTAGGAGGGCGTAGGAAGTAGAAGGAGGTCGTAGGAGGGCGTAGGAAGTAGAAGGAGGTCGTAGGAGGGCGTAGGAAGTAGAAGGAGGTCGTAGGAGGGCGTAGGAAGTAGAAGGAGGCCGTAGGAGGTCGTAGAAGGGCGTAGGAAGTAGAAGGAGGTCGTAGGAGGCGTGGGAAGTAGAAGAGGAAGGTAGAAGGAGGAGGTCGAGGGAAGAGAGAAGGGCGTGGAGGGAAGTAGAAGGAGGTCGTAGGAGGGCGTAGGAAGTAGAAGGAGGTCGTAGAAGGGCGTAGGAAGTAGAAGGAGGTCGTAGGAGGGCGTAGGAAGTAGAAGGAGGCCGTAGGAGGGCGTAGGAAGTAGAAGGAGGTCGTAGGAGGGCGTAGGAAGTAGAAGGAGGCCGTAGGAGGTCGTAGAAGGGCGTAGGAAGTAGAAGGAGGTCGTAGGAGGGCGTAGAAGGGCGTAGGAAGTAGAAGGAGGTCGTAGGAGGTCGTAGAAGGGCGTAGGAAGTAGAAGGAGGCCGTAGGAGGGCGTAGGAAGTAGAAGGAGGTCGTAGGAGGGCGTAGGAAGTAGAAGGAGGTCGTAGAAGGGCGTAGGAAGTAGAAGGAGGTCGTAGGAGGGCGAGAAGTAGAAGGAGGTCGTAGGAGGGCGTAGGAAGTAGAAGGAGGCCGTAGGAGGGCGTAGGAAGTAGAAGGAGGTCGTAGGAGGGCGTAGGAAGTAGAAGGAGGCCGTAGGAGGGCGTAGGAAGTAGAAGGAGGTCGTAGGAGGGCGTAGGAAGTAGAAGGAGGCCGTAGGAGGTCGTAGAAGGGCGTAGGAAGTAGAAGGAGGTCGTAGGAGGGCGTAGGAAGTAGAAGGAGGTCGTAGGAGGTCGTAGAGGAAGGAGGCGAGAGTGAGGAGGCCGTAGGGAGGGCGTAGGGAAGTAGAAGGAGGCGTAGGAGGTCGTAGAAGGGCGTAGGAAGTAGAAGGAGGCCGTAGGAGGGCGTAGGAAGTAGAAGGAGGTCGTAGGAGAAGGGCGTAGGAAGTAGAAGGAGGTCGTAGGAGGGCGTAGGAAGTAGAAGGAGGTCGTAGGAGGGCGTAGGAAGTAGAAGGAGGCCGTAGGAGGGCGTAGGAAGTAGAAGGAGGTCGTAGAAGGGCGTAGGAAGTAGAAGGAGGTCGTAGAAGAGGAGGGGGAAGGAGGAGGTCGAGGGAGGGCGTAGGAAGAGAAGGAGGCGAGAGGAGGAGAAGGAGGTCGTAGGAGGGCGTAGGAAGTAGAAGGAGGTCGTAGGAGGGCGTAGGAAGTAGAAGGAGGCCGTAGGGAAGGGCGTAGGAAGTAGAAGGAGGTCGTAGGAGGGCGTAGGAAGTAGAAGGAGGTCGTAGGAGGTCGTAGAAGGGCGTAGGAAGTAGAAGGAGGTCGTAGGAGGGCGTAGGAAGGGCGTAGGAAGTAGAAGGAGGTCGTAGGAGGTCGTAGAGGGAAGAGTAGAAGGAGGAGGGAGTAGAGAGGAGGAAGTAGAAGGAGGCGTAGGAGGCGAGGAAGTAGAAGGAGGTCGAGGAGGTAGAGAAGGGCGTAGGAAGAAGGGGAAGTAGAAGGAGCGTAGGAGGTCGTAGGAGGGCGTAGGAAGTAGAAGGAGGTCGTAGGAAGTAGAAGGAGGTCGTAGGAGGGCGTAGGAGGTAGAAGGAGGCCGTAGGAGGGCGTAGGAAGTAGAAGGAGGTCGTAGGAAGTAGAAGGAGGGCGTAGGAAGTAGAAGGAGGTCGAGGGGCGTAGGGAAGAGAAGGAGGTCGAGAGGGCGAGAGTAGAAGGAGGCCGTAGGAGGGCGTAGGAAGTAGAAGGAGGTCGTAGGAGGGCGTAGGAAGTAGAAGGAGGTCGTAGGAGGGCGTAGGAAGTAGAAGGAGGCCGTAGGAGGGCGTAGGAAGTAGAAGGAGGTCGTAGAAGGGCGTAGGAAGTAGAAGGAGGTCGTAGGAAGTAGAAGGAGGCCGAGGGAAGGGCGGGAAGTAGAAGGAGGTCGTAGGAGGCGGAAGTAGAAGGAGGTCGTGGAGGTCGTAGAAGGGCGTAGGGAAGTAGAAGGAGGTCGTGGGAGGGCGAGGAAGTAGAAGGAGGTCGTAGGAGGGCGTAGGAAGTAGAAGGAGGCCGTAGGAGGGCGTAGGAAGTAGAAGGAGGTCGTAGAAGGGCGTAGGAAGTAGAAGGAGGTCGTAGGAGGGCGTAGGAAGTAGAAGGAGGCCGTAGGAGGGCGTAGGAAGTAGAAGGAGGTCGTAGGAGGGCGTAGGAAGTAGAAGGAGGCCGTAGGAGGTCGTAGAAGGGCGTAGGAAGTAGAAGGAGGTCGTAGGAGGGCGTAGGAAGTAGAAGGAGGTCGTAGGAGGGCGTAGGAAGTAGAAGGAGGCCGTAGGAGGGCGTAGGAAGTAGAAGGAGGTCGTAGAAGGGCGTAGGAAGTAGAAGGAGGTCGTAGGAGGGCGTAGGAAGTAGAAGGAGGTCGTAGGAGGGCGTAGGAAGTAGAAGGAGGCCGTAGGAGGGCGCATGAGGCCGAGGCCCGAGCCCACGCGTCCCCTTCTTCTCTCGACTGGAGAAGAAGCTCAATGCTGGACGTCGGTCTCATAAATAATCCCCGTTGAGCCTTTGATGGCGACTGAAACACGGAGACGCGTCAACGCCGATGAAGTCAACCCCGAAAAAAGAAGAAGAAACACGCTCACACAAAACATGACGTGAACATAATTTTATTCAGAACATATCGATACACTTCCACTTCCAAACCCGAGACAGCTGGAAAAAAAGTACAGATGCTGGAGAAAATGGAGAAGAACAAAACACATGTCATGATGCGTAGAAGGAGGAGGAGGAGGAGGAGGAGGAGGAGGAGGAGGAGGAGGAGGAGGAGGAGGGAGCCCGCTGTGACGGAAACCTAGTGAAGGACTCCGCCTCTCGTCTCCTCCTCGATAATCCGTTAGCATCCAGTTAGCGCTGTGCTACGACACCTCCAGCCTCCGTCACCAACCGCTCCTGCTGCTCCTCGTCAGGTCTCAGACCTCCTCCTGAGGAGCTTCCTGTGAAATGTCACCGCGGGTATGGAGACCTGTGCGTGGTGCTCGTCACGGAACAACCTTTCCACCTTTCCTCCTTCCTCCCTCCTCCTTCCTCCTTCCTCCCTCCTCCTGTCCCGTGACTCAGAACGTGAGGTCCTTCTCCCCCAGCGAGGAGAAGCACTGGTCCAGGCTCTGCTGGGTCACCTCCTCCAGAGTGGGGGGGCTCCAGCGGGGACTCTGGTCCTTGTCCACCAGCACTGCAGAACACACACACACACACACACACACACACACACACACACACACACACACACACACACACACGTCTCAGGGGAACCGGACGATGGAACACAAATGTTTATGTTTTAATATTTATGATATAATATCGTTTGACTCACCGGCCCGCACGCCTTCGTAGAAGTCGTGGCCCCTCTGCAACACAACGGAGACCCCCCCCCCACAGGTGAGACCCCCTTCAGTCTCAGGTGATACGAGGAGCAAAGAACACAAGGAGCGCCTCCACTCATCCGTCAATCCACTGGATTACGATGCAAGAGAGAGAGGGAGGGAGGATGTCTATGTTGTGTGTGTGTGTGTGTGTGTGTGTGTGTGGGGGGGGGGGGTTCTGTACCATGCAGGCCTGGCTCAGGCGATACTCCATCACCAACACCTCCCGCAGGCTCAGGGCAGCACCCGCCTCCAGCTGCCGATGGGTGATCTTCAGAGAGGTGGGAGACATCCTGGACAGCGTCTGAGAGAGAGAGAGAGAGGAGGGAGAAAGAGAGTGAGAGAGAAAAAGAGAGAAAGAGAAAGAGAGAAAAGGAGAGAGAGAAAAAAAGTGAAAGAGAGAGAGAGAAAAGTACGGGAGGGAGAAACAAAGAAAGAGAGAGAGAGAGAAAGAGAGAGAGAGAGACAAAGAGAGAAAAGGAGAGATAGAGAGGAGAGAGAGACAGAACAAAAGTGAAAGAGAGAGAGAGAAAAGTACGGGAGGGAGAAACAAAGAGAGAGAGAGAGAGAGAGAGAGAGAGAGAGTCAGGAGAGTTTCTGCGGCGCTTTTAGATAAATATAAATATATACAAATGATCAAATGTACATAAGGAAGAAAAGAAGCTCTACATGTTTGCTGTGGCCGGAGAGCCGTCACTGACCCCCCCCCCCTAAATCAAAATGTATCAAATCAACAGCTGAGCGGTTCTACAGGATCATTAATCCTGGAGAGATCGGGGGTCTAATCCGGGGCATGTGCTCTGTTACATAAGGTCATACGTTCATCCCCGGTCTGATCTCAGTTGGAGCGCCGGGACTAAAGCCACGAAAGACCAGAGCTGCGAGTCGGGTTCACGTGGGGGATGAAGTCCCTCTGGGGGTTCTGGGGGTTCTGGGGGTCCTGGGGGTTCTGAGGGTCCTGGGGGGTTCTGGGGGTCCTGGGGGGTTCTGGGGGTCCTGGGGGTCCTGGGGGGTTCTGGGGGTCCTGGGGGTCCTGGGGGGTTCTGGGGGTCCTGGGGGTTCTGGGGGTCCTGGGGATTCTGGGGGTCCTGGGGGTTCTGGGGGTCCTGGGGGTCCTGGGGGTTGTGGTCCAGCCAGCAGGACTACGACAACCCCTCAGAGCTTCAACTGGAGGCAAACCACCGATTACTGACATGTACTGAGAAAGCCCAAATAATGCCCATCCCAGCCGCATAATGTGTGTGCGTGTGTGTGTGTGTGTGTGTGTGTGTGTGTGTGTGTGTGTGTGTGGGGGGGGTACCTGGGCTTGTTTCCTGGCGAACTCCGAGCCGTCGGCCTGCAGGTCCTTCACGATGCCCTCAACGCTGCTGGAGCTGAACAGCCTGCAAGGAGGAGAGCTCACTCTCAAATTAAACAACAACAACAACAACAACAACAACAACATCATCATCATCATCATCATCATCTCCTCCACTCGCCGTGTCTGTTGGTTACCAGCTTTAAACGATAAGGCCGGAAATATTATATATATATATATATATATATATATATATATATATATATATATACGTTTGGTCCAAAACCAACATTTAATTAATTATTCTGAGCATACTAATAATTCTAATAGTAACAGTGCATTTTATTTGTACCTTATTGTATTTATTATATATAAATATATATATATATTGTTTTACTATAATAAAAAAGAAAAGAAAAATAAATATTCTGGGATATAATAAAAAACATAAATAGAAACAAATCTGCAGCTAAAACAGAATAATAATAACAACAACAACAATAATAATAACAACAACGATAATAATAATGCCCAGATGTTCACCCTCAATGGGAGCGAATGGTCCGGAGGGCCGTATGACGGGTAGCGGGGAAAGTGAAAACATTGTTGTTCCTCTCTTCCCGTGACATTAGTTGACGGCAATAAAATAAAAGAAGAAGAATTCCGCCGCCTACCTGTCGATGTCAGACATGTGTCGCTCCAACACGAACGGCTTGTCTGCGTCCAGAGCGCTCTGTGGACGAGAGGCGAGCGTCAACGCCGAGGAAACGTGCGCCCGAACGTCTCGTTTGGCGCGTTGAGATATTTATATTCATAGTGAGGACGTCCGACCTGCTGCTGGTACGAGTCCAGCAGCCTGGACACGTCCTGGGAGGAGGGAGACGTCAGGCCCAGCAGGTCCCTCTCCAGATCGGGGATCTAGAGACGCAACGAGACGTTAGCGGTCCCACGGTGGAACTAATGGGGACGCATGGGTCTGTGATTTATTCATTTTGCACAATTCAAACAATAATAATCACAACAGAGATAAACTAGAACAGGCACTCGGTAGAGCGCATACCTTTGCCTACAGACACTTTTTTGGTACCTTTTCGTGGCCTTGACCTTGACCTTTGACCCGATCGATCTCGAAATATAATCAAATGATCCCCGGATAATAACCAATCATCCCACCACATTTCATGCGATTCGGTTTAATACTTTTTGACTTATGCGAATAACACACATACAAACAAATAAATAAATAAATAAATTAAAAATACAAATAAATAAATACACAGCGATCAAAAAATAACCTTCCGCATTCTCAAAATCTCTCCTGCTGCTCTGGAGGGACGCCTCTCTTGTTGTTGGAGGTGTGGACCAATAGCGGAGCGCTTGGTGACTCTGCATGTGGTCTGGTCTGTGGTCAGAGCTCCGTGTTTACAGCCTCCAGTCAAACGTCTGTTCCAGTTGCACAAACAAACTAAGCCCCGCCCACTGGCCCTCGGCCCTGAACTCAAGGTCGCGGTCCTAAATAAACTCGGACACGGCTCGCCTCCTGGCGCCTTTAAAGAACAAGCGTGACTCATCATCTGGCTTTCAGGGGAGGGTCGACCTCCACCCAACCCCCCCCCCCTCCCCCCGTACCTTCTCTCGCTCCACAAAGTGCGTGGCGACGCCGGCTCTCTGCACGTCGCGGCCCTTGAGCCGGAAACCTGTCAGAGCGAGGAACAGACCCAGCTTCCCCCGGAGCCTCGGCAGGAAGAACCCGCCTCCCACGTCGGGGAAAAGGCCTGGAGGAACACGAGAGGAACACGAGAGGAACATGAGGAACATGAGAGGAACATGAAGAACATGAGAGGAACACGAGAGGAACATGAGAGGAACATGAAGAACATGAGAGGAACATGAAGAACATGAGAGGAACATGAGAGGAACATGAGGAACATGAGAGGAACATGAGAGGAACATGAGGAACATGAGAGGAACATGAAGAACATGAGAGGAACATGAGAGGAACATGAAGAACATGAGAGGAACATGAGAGGAACATGAGAGGAACATGAAGAACATGAGAGGAACATGAGAGGAACATGAAGAACATGAGAGGAACATGAGAGGAACATGAAGAACATGAGAGGAACATGAGAGGAACATGAAGAACATGAGAGGAACATGAAGAACATGAGAGGAACACAAGAGGAACATGAGAGGAACATGAGAGGAACATGAAGAACATGAGAGGAACACGAGAGGAACATGAAGAACATGAGAGGAACACAAGAGGAACATGAGGAACATGAGAGGAACATGAGAGGAACATGAGAGGAACATGAGAGGAACATGAGGAACATGAGAGGAACATGAGGAACATGAGGAACATGAGAGGAAATATGAGAGGAACATGAGAGAAATATGAGAGAACATGAGAGAACATGAGAGGAAATATGAAGAAATGAGAGGAACATGAGAGGAACATGAGGAGAACATGAGAGGAACATGAAGGAACATGAGAGGAAATATGAGAGAACATGAGAGGAAATATGGAGGAACATGAGAGGAACATGAGAGGAACATGAGAGAGGAACATGAGAGAGAACATGAGAGGAAATATGAGAGGAACATGAAAGGAACATGAAGAATATGAGGAGAACATGAAGAGGAGAACATGAGAGGAATATGAGAGGAACATGAGGAGAGGAACATGAGAGGAAATATGAAGAGAACATGAGAGGAACATGAGAGGAAATATGAAGAAATATGAGAGGAACATGAGAGGAACATGAGAGGAACATGAGAGGAACATGAAGAACATGAGAGGAACATGAAGAACATGAGAGGAACATGAAGAACATGAGAGGAACATGAGAGGAACATGAAGAACACGAGAGGAACATGAAGAACATGAGAGGAACATGAAGAACATGAGAGGAACATGAAGAACATGAGAGGAACATGAAGAACATGAGAGGAACATGAAGAACATGAGAGGACCCGTCAGGAGAACCGTCTCTCGTTGGCCCGCCTGTCAAGTTCCACTTCATCATGTTAACCGATGCGTACGAGTTGTGGTCAAATGGTGATTAGTGAGGTCACGTGACCTTGACCGTGGCGTTCGTGGGGTCGTCGTGACAACGCGGCGTCAGAGGCGTAACGTTCAAGACGCTCCTCTGAAGGAAGGTCCCCAAAACTAAAACGTTATAAAACCAACCCACAGAGTAAATGAACATCTCTCCTAGAGTATGGAATGACAACACATTGACATAACAGCTGAGGGTGTGTGTGTGTGTGTGTGTGTGCGTGTGTGTGCGTGTGTGTGTGCGATTAGATGTGTTGACCTGATTCACGGCTGAAAATGTAATATCATAAATGTGACAGATTATGGCTCAATGAGGCGACAAGTGTGTGTGTGTGTGTGTGTGTGTGTGTGTGTGTGTGTGTGTGTGTGTGTGTGAGTGTGTCTAGTTATGAAGTCATTATTCTATCGAGCAACTTTAATACTTTTAAAAGAGAATAATAACTTCTGCTTTTCTTTTTGTTGCCCTTTTTTTTGATCCAACAGATCTTTATTAAAGATTTGAAGGGTCGGCTGCCGAATCATAAAGACTTGTTGGCAGTGTGTGTGTGTGTGTGTGTGTGTGTGTGTGTGTGTGTGTGTGTGTGTGTGTGCATTAATAAATCATAGTGAGGCGAAGCCCCGATTACATGATGAAAAACAGGGCAATAAATTAGATCTTTTCCACGTGGCCATCAAGACGTATGAGATGTGTGTTACACACGGTGTGTGTTACACATTGTGTGTGTTACACGTCGTGTGTGTTACACATCAATACACCCCCCACTACACACAACACACACCCCACCACACACCTCACTACACACACCCCACGACACACACGCACAGCAATCACCGCATGTTCTGAAATTCAATTGAGATCCCATTTCCTCGGCCACACACACACACACACACACACACACACACACACACACACACACACACACACACACACACACACACACACACACACTAGGCGTTTTCTTTCTGATGCACTCAATTCCTGTCCGCTGTAGCCATAATTGTCGTTCTTCCGCTGCTCCAGACATCATCTATTTATTATGGGAGTCCGTGAGTGTGTGTGTGAGTGTGTGTGTGTGTGTGTGTGTCTCTGTGTGTGTGTCTCTGTGTGTGTGTGTGCGTCAAACTGAGGAAGAAGCGAGTGTGTCCTTGAGTCTGTGAGCTCTCACAGCCAATAGATCAGAAGATGAACAGACGCACATTAAAAGCCGCAGTGAAGTAACGACGACCTCGACCACCGACTGCAACCGAATAACATAAAGCTGCAGCGGAGAGCCCGTGGAGCCCCTGAAGGCATCACGGAGACGCTTCAGGGACCACCTCAGTGTCCATTAAGCGTCTTTATGACGGGAGAAGCAGAAACACAAGCTTGTCCCTCTTCCTCCCCACAAAACCAGATTGATAGCAATAATAATAAAAACACAAATACAATAGATTCCTGCAAATAATTCATACGCGATTAGGAACTGTGAAACGCCTTCTGGGGTTAAGCTGTAATTCGTTAGCTGCTAGAGATTTGCTGCTAATCTCCTGAGGAGGCGGCCATCTGTCTACGGGGGTCAATTAGCTAAAGAGCCAATTAAAGCTCAGGAATAAGATCTGGACCAGAGAAGCAGAATCACGTGACGTCGTCACGGTTACAGCTGGAGTCACATGACGCAGAGAGGGAAAACACCCAGATAGAAATACATATGTAAGAACACACACACACACACACACACACACACACACACACACACACACACACACACACACACACACACACACACACACACACAGAGAGATGTCACCTGGTCGATTAAAGACGTCATCAAACGCCAAAAACTGGGCTGCCATTTAATCACACACACACACACACACACACACACACACACACACACACACACACACACACACACACAGAGATGTCACCTGGTCGATTAAAGACGTCATCAAACGCCAAAAACTGGGCTGCCATTTAATCACACACACACACACACACACACACACACACACACACACACACACACACACACACACACAGACACACAGACACACACACAGACACACAGACACAGACACACGTTGCTGAATTTCTCCATAAAGTTGTGAATTCTGTTGGCCACCTAACTGTTATACCCATCCCCATCCTCCGATCTAAAGTTCCCGTTGTTGACGTTCCCATGAGCCTCGTGGCCTCGGCGCTCTGCTGCCAGTCAGAAACGTGAGAAAGCCGAACGCCTGAGACGGTGAACTTTTAAATTTCATCGTGCACGACTGTCAGTTTGTTTGACCTCTCCGATAACCCGCCGGTCCAAATCCCTTCCCGTCTCCTCGCTTCTCCACATCGTTCTCTCTCTCAGGAATTGAGTAAGACGCTGTATTTGGGGGAGGAGCCATCTCGCCCTCCGACATGACATTTTTACGAGGCCATCTGTCACGAACACGACCCGCCTGTCCCTCGGCGGATTCTCGTTCCCCAGCTTCCCGTGCAGACACACGTCCAGCCTGTGAATGCGTTTCAATCGGAACCGGGTCGAACCCCCCCCCCCGGTCCAACTGGAGGTTCTCACCGATGGCCGTCTCCGGCATGGCGAACAGCGTCTTCTCGGTGGCCACTCGAAACCGCCCGTGAACCGACAGACCGACGCCCTGCAGGGAGGAGAGGAGAGGAGGCGTGAGGACACGGCGAGGAAACAAGAGGCCGAGGAATACAGACGGCGGGGGGAGGGGGGGGGGGGGGGACATCAATAACCGAGAGACCCTGAAGTTTGAAATGGAAAATGCAGAGAGAGAAAAAAAAAAAAATAAAGAAGTAAAGCAGGCCGACCCCCGCGCGTCAGTGTGTGCAGGATTTATGTGTGCGTGGCGACCAGCGGGGTCGGGGGTCGGGGGGGGGGGGGGGAAGGCTAATGAGCGGCGCTGGCCAAGAGGATATTTCGCGCCACGATTTACAACGACGAGGTCGCCGTGGAAACGACGACCTCTTGCAGTTCAGTTGTAAAAAAATAAATAATTGCAAACTAACAAACTAACACTAAGAACACACTTAAAACATGAGAGGCACCGACAACGTGCCAAGAGAAAAGAAGGAGGAGCTACAGAAGCTTTTTTTTTTTTTTGCATGACCTTTCCTCAAGGGCCTTCGCACATGAAGGTAGATTCCAATAATCCATTTCTCTGTTAACGTCATAATAATAACTTAAAAGTTTTCGTACGGGACGGAAACGATTTCACAATCTCCTTTTCTCAAATCGAACGCACTTAAAATATCAGATCAATTAAGCTACAACCACTTCCTCCTAATGTAGGAATAACACAACCGGAAAAGTCAGGGGAAGAAAAAGCCCCCCCGCAGCGCTCTCCGGGTCCGCTTTAATCTCCGGTTTCTACCATAAAAGCAGTGGAACATGGTCGCGTGCCGGCGGGCCGCCAGCGAGCGCCATATAAGGACACGTCTGCGGGACCCGGCTGTCAACAAGGGAAATGTGCAAAAGCGTGCGGACCAGCGTGTTTACAGCCGGCACGCGGGAAAGGGGCGGGTCACGGGCTCCAGTCCTCCCCCGATATTTGATTTACGGGATGCAAACCGAGTATCGATTGAGGCGCGGCGACATCCATTGAACCGGATGATGATGATGCTGCTGCTCGTCTTCAGGGAGGAAGAGACGGGTCCATCGGATTGGACCGCTTCACGCTCTGATGGGGACACACGAGACACGTTGGGCCCTCGCACTCTTCTCATGAGCAGGGTTCCTACACATTTTGACCGATGGATTTCCAGGACTTTTAACCAAATTTCCACGACCATATTGAAATCTCGGTAAAAACATGAACAATTTAGAACATTTTACGTATGGAGAGCGTACGCCGGCTTCTATTTTGCGCGTCTTTCTTCAAAGACGTATTAATTATTTCAAACTCGGCGTAAATGAACACGTGATTATAACACATTTCCATGACTTTTCCAAAACGTTTATGATTGAAGTTTTTTCCAGGACTTTTCCAGGCCTGGAAATGACCATTTTAAAATTCCATGACTTTTCCAGGTTTTCCATGACGCCCGTTACAGACGCCTCTCAGGAGCAGTGCGATCGGGGGCTGGACGCGAGGAGACGTCTCGGAGCACTTTAGACCTCGTTAATAACCCTTCAGCGTTCGGACCGGAATTATAGGGGATTTTTAACTTGTAGAGTGCGATGAGATCCCCGTGATGTAAGAGGGAGGCAAACAGAGACTAGTGAGTGAGTGAGTGAGTGTGTGTGTGTGTACACTGTGACCTGCTAAAGACGTGGCTCTTCACTCGCTGGCGGTTTGTTATCACTAACGTGAGTAAACTGGTTCGACGTGGGAGTTCTGAGACTCCGGCCCTCTTCAGACTCGTTTTCCCCCCCATATATAGAACGAGTCAGAACCACGAGACGCGTTAAAACAGAAAATCGACTCTCCCCGGCGGGCTGATGGAGGGCAGTGTGCCGCACCGCATGGAGGCAGCACTCAGCACCCGGCTGCCCCTCGACTCCATCACTGCACTCTGCATGACGCGCTGTTTTGTTTTTAATCCGGCAAATTCATTCTCGCTTCCGTCTCTCGGAAAGGAGAACATGAAATGGGCGTGGCCGTCTAGACCCTCGGTTCACGTGTTCTGGGGCTCGTCCCGCTGTGGCAGTTTGAAATGTTTACTTCCCTGATAATAATAATAATATATAATATATATATATATAATATATAACATAATAATAATATTCTACTGTTTTTTATGCTTTTTTTATGCTTATTTATATTACTTCTATTGTTTCTATTATTATTATTCATTTTGTATTCTCTTGTGAGCAAGGATACTGTAATCCTGTAATTTCCCCACTGAGGGACAAATAAAGGACCATCTTATCTTATCTTATCTTAATAATAACAACAACAGCAACACAAAGAAGCTGCTCCGGCGCTGCTCCGGCGGTCCGGAGCAGCGCAAACAACTGAACCATGTTGACCAGAATCTGACCCATCGGCACGTCAGGCCAGGATGGAGATCGCTTTAAACCCCCGGAACAGTCCCGGCCAACAAAGACCAACATGTTGGATCTTTAGTGCCTTGCTCAAGGCTCGGGAGGAAGGTAAACACAATATAGGAGCTAAAAGGAGGTCATGAAAACTAGAATGTTGCTGAAAGGAGGTAAAGTACAAGTTATTATTGTAGCTTTAAGAGGTTTCTGTTGTTTAATCGACATTAAAGCCCAATGACCCCGTAGGTACCGGTGGTGTAATGACCCCGTAGGTACCGGTGGTGTAATGACCCCGTAGATACCGGTGGTGAAGTGACCCCGTAGGTACCGGTGGTGTAGTGACCCCGTAGGTGGTGTTTAATGTCAACACGGTGACAGCAACAATACTCTGACACTTCCTATTTCCTCCAATCAGAGGCCAGCTTGCCACCAGGCAGTAGCAGACAGCTCTCTACTGCCCCCTACAGGTGGATGTGAGTAGCACGCCCCATGAGGGAGCAGGGCTCTTCACTCACGAAAGGAACCACAACTCCAACCGTATATTATGAACTGTAAATAGTAGAAATAGTACTCACCCCTCCCATTGTTATTCCTTCAATGAGGGCGATGTAGGGTTTCCTGCATTCCCCTTGAAAAGATCAAATATTATGTTGGTGTGGTGTTTTGGAAATGTAGAAAGTGAGACCTTTAAGTGAATAAGGCCCCATAACACATGCAGATACGTCATAATACAGGTGTAATTGAAGCTGTAACGCTTACCAATAGCATTGTTGAGAATGTATTCCTCACGGAAGAAGTCTTCTGCCAGAGGGTCTCCGACTTTTCCCGCTTCTGTGACGGCTGGGAGGAGGAAACCGATCAAAGCAAAGACATGTCTGGTTACTAAAATGTTCCACTGTTGCACAGACAAGCTCTCCAAATTAGGAAACTCCTCTTTTAAAAAAAAAAGTATAATTCAGTGGACGGAATAATTTTTCATCCAGGTGGTTTTAATCTTTTGGGATTCTGGAAAATGGCTTCAAAACAGTGATAAGTGTCAAACATTACATTATCTTAAAGAAGAACTGTTGTTATATGAATGTTTGCGAGGGGCCCAAACTGGGGGCGACACGGGACGTGATTGATCCTTCAAGGCTACTGCTCACCTCTGATGTCTCCACCAGCACAAAAGGCTTTCCCACCTGCTCCTTTGATGATCACAATAGCCGTCTCATTGTCGGCGTCCCATTTCTAGAATCAAATGAAGCAGCAGATTCATAGGAAATGATCATCAAACACTAAATGTTAGTATTGTGCGTCCCTCAAAACAGAAGCAACAGCATCCCGATGCGTCGACACGAGATGACAACACGGAATACTTTGTACAATGAAACAAATGATACAATAGTTTTGTCTTCCAATTCCAAAGAGGGAAATTATACGATGGGAGGGAATAATAATAATAATAATAATAATAATAACTTTATTAATATAGCACCTTTAAAAACAAAGTTTACAAAGTGCTCTACAGAGAATCAAGGCCAAAAAATAGAATAGTAAGATAAAAATATATATATATTTTTTTTTATTAAAATAAAAAACAGACAAACTAAATTAGGGAAACTAAAGAACTGCATAAAAGGACAACATTAAAAAGCTACTCTATAAAAATGGAAGTGATTTAAACAAAGTTACTGTTTCTGCGAGCCTTATCCCATCGGATACACACCTATGATTATCAAACCGTGTGGTTTTTAAATTCCGGCAGTTAAAGTAATAACATTTTATAAATAGTATGTTCAATAGGAGAACAACCATCCATCCAAAGACATTTACGATCTGCAACACTTGCCGCTATGATAAATGACATTTGACACGCTCGAGGGCCATGACCTTTGACCTGGTTGAGGCGAGCGTCAACCAAGCTTCCCACATGTTGAGACTCCACCCACTCCTCCTCTCTACTCCACCTGCCTGATGGATGGTGGAGGTCTCCATCGTGAAATATGCCAACTATCAACTATTCATACACTCTGTCATATTCATTGAATGTATCTTAACTCTAAATCTGTCCTTCTGGTCACATGACATCTATTGTTCTGTCCATCCTGGAGAGGGATCCTCCTCTGTTCTCTCCTGAAGGGTTCTTCCCTTTTTCCCCCCTGAAGGGTTATTTGGGAGTTTCTCTGATCCGATGTGAGGTCAAAGGTTAGGGATGTCTATGTGTACAGATTGTAAAGCACTCTGAGGAAAATGTGTAATTTGTGAAATTGGGCTATACAAATAAACTGAATTGAATTGAATACCTTGAGCTGAGGGTAGATCTGTCGCACCATTCTGTGGTTGAGGGCGTTCAGGGCTTTGGGTCGGTTTAAGGTGATCACACCTGCGCTGCCCACTCTCTCCAGGAGAACCTCTGGTTCCACCTGACTGGACATCTGATCCGGAGTAGAGAGAGACAACAGGACAGATCACGTTGAGATACGCAGCACAAGTAAAGAAAGTCATATCATTTTATCCAGACTCACAAAACACTGTAAACTGTATGGCAGCTACAATATCTACCATGTGTACACAAGTTCTCACCATGTGACCCTGGATTCTCTGCAGTCTGCAGAGGGACCTCAACCTGGAGGAGACGCAAGTGCAGAAACAGACATATTTACCTGGTGGACACTCATAGCATCTGTAAACATCTGGTTTTACAGCCGTTACAGAAGACAACTGAGGCCGAACTATACGGTAGTTTACCTGTGCCGGTAAACGGACGTCAAGACGGTTAAGGACATTATTATGTTTGGTGTCCCGCGGCTCTTTGATCTCTCTCTCTCTCTCTCTCTCTCTCTCTCTCTCTCTCTCCTCTGGACTTGTCTGCGTTTTACTTCCTGAAAGAGACATCGAGTCGCCCCTGATTGGTCGACGTGATGACGCCATGTCGACCAATCAGGTTAGGAAGCTCCCTAACTGAGGGACATGACCCGGAAGTGAAATGATTAAACGCAAAGGAGACGAGTTTAAAACGCTTTCTTATTTACCTCCTTTGGGTTAGGATACACGGGACATTCCTTTATAAAAGGAAAGGAGATAAGACCGCACCCACAGCTCCTTGTGGCGGCAACATTTAAAGTGACGCGTTCAATATAGCCGAGACACGCAGATCATGTAACTACGGATTATATCAGATTATAATCTGCATATAAACCATAACAACAAAGAGTGATAAGAGACATTGTTAGTGCGAGATTGTATTTAATTCATCATGTTTGAAAACTGAACAATGAGACAGTTTAGTAGCTTTGTAATCTTGTGACAAGCCCTATGGTTTAACCTTTATATTCACTTTTATATTAATATCCCAACCTCGTAAATAGAGTAAGTGAACCAGGTTTTTTATGTAGTTAAATAAGTAATACACTGAAAGATGCGCCCTTTTGTAGTCCATCTCCTGAACATTGTAGTTTCGCCGCTGAAGAGTGACGTCACTAACGCGCGCCCTGTCACCTCGTCATAACACGTAGCTCAGTGAAACCGCGGTTGTCTTTTCCTAACTCCTTATGGATTCTCCTTCCCATCTTTCCCGTTTTACCTTTATATTCACTTTAATATTATCATTTCATTGATATCCCAACTTATGTAATAAAGTAATTTAATGAGGTTGTTTATGTAGTTAATAAAGTAATAAACTGAAAGATGCGCTCTTTTGTAGTCCATAGCTTCACCGCTGCAGAGTGACGTCACTAACAACCGCGGTTGTCTTTTCCTAACTCCTTATGGATTCTTCAAAATACTTCAAACACAAAATTACATATTAATCCATGAATATACTATAAAACTGTGACGGGGCCATTCTGTATGATGAGTACTTATATTCATTCTGCCCATATTTGTGTGTTTTTTCTTATTTTTTTCTGTACCCTGAATCTTAATGTGTTAAAAAATATATAAATACAATTTGACTTATTATGAGGACATTGTACGATGCTATACTATATTATATAATACTTTGCTTTTACTTAAGTACTCTGGATCTGGACGTATCGTCCGTCACTAACTACAAATACTAGTCATAATACTGTGTGCTGGTACCAGGGTGGGCGTCGCCGCGTGTTTGATTGCACAGGCTATCATAATGAGATTAGGCTGAGTGCTCTGTGACGGAGGTCTACCTTCCCTGGGCAAATAGAGAGCGCAGGTAGCAAATAGATGTATAAAGAAGAATAAAGACAATAAAATGCATCATTACTTTAATAGCATGAATCATACACCGAAAAAAAATACTTTATTTTCTCCCTAACACCATCATGATATGTAATAACACCTGCAACGTGTCTCTTACACCAGAGTTATATAAAAATGATAGTCAATGCATCAAACCATATCGACGGCTGCTGGATGCCTGTCAGGTGAGAGAGTCAGAGACTCTGATCACATTGAAGAAGAAGAGACAATCAGGAAGGGACTTAATGAAGATGAAGGTTTCAAGGCGTTTCTCCTCCTCTCCGGGAGCCTCTGTCTAGTCGGAGTCGCTGCTGCAGGAGCTGCTGGAGGCCTGCAGGCAGATGATGACACCACACACAAATAATTCAATCCAACAAAACTGACGTGGAGCTTAAATAATGGCGATTGTGTCTACGTTACATTTGAAAAACAATGTGGTCAATTAATCAATGCATACGGCGTTTTGCGGTTAAAAATGTCTAAATACAGTCTGGTCTCTGGAGAAAAGCAGCGACGCTTCATTTTCACGTGTGAGAAAATGACTTGAGCCTTACCCCGTGACAGTCCTTTCCTTTCTTGTGACACTTGTCATGCTTGTGACCATCCTTGTGCTTGTGACCATGGCCGTGACCATGGCCGTGGCCCTGGCACTGTCCGTGACCCTGTCCGTGACCCTGGTTGTGATCATGGCCGTGACCCTGACCATGGCCCTGGCACTGTCCATGACCCTGTCCATGACCCTGACCATGGCCCTGACCGTGACCCTGACCGTGACCCTGGCACTGTCCATGACCCTGGCCGTGACCATGGCCATGCTCCTGGCCGTGACCCTGACCGTGGCCATGGCACTGTCCGTGACCTTGACCCTGACCCTGTCCGTGACCCTGCCCCTGGCCTTGTCCGTAGCCCTGGCCCGGTCCATGCCCCTGGCCTTGTCCGGGACCATAACCAGGTCCGGGTCCGTGCTGGCCCCCGTATGGACCTTGCGGATGTTGAGGGTTCATTGGCGGTGCGGAGCCTGGAGGATACTGAGGGTACCCCCCCGGCATCTGCTGAGGGTGGTTTGGGTAACCAGGAGGGTTCTGGTTTCCTAAACGTAGAAGAGGAAGAAGAAGAAGAAGAAGAAAGGAATAATCCATGCGCAGGTAACACTTGGGGAAAAGAGACGATCACGTCTGTGATACACATTCATTCATTTACATTCATTTCTGTGTGTTCTTTACCTTGGTTGTGCCCGAACATTTTGAAACCTCAGATGGAAATATCCAGAGACAAAACCAGTCGGCCACACAATCCGAACGAAGCAGAGACTCCCAGGTGAAATTACCGCTGGAGAGCAGACGTCACCTGAGGCTCCTTTTTATGTGCAGTCCACTTCACCTCCCTCCAGGGGCGGGGCGGGGGGGGGGGGGGGGGCAAATCCCATCTGGACATGTTTGCTTTGTGACTCATATGGGTGTGAGCGTGTGTGTATGTGTGTAATCTTTAACACACACACACACACACACAGTATAACATTACATTACATGTCATTTAGCAGACGCTTTTATCCAAAGCGACTTACAATAAGTGCATTAAGCCAAGAGTATAAACTAAGAACAACAAGAATACAGAAAGTAACATTTCCTATAGTCGAACTACAAAAGTACCATAATAAGAGATATTTAAGAGCCACTGAAGTGCTAATCTGTGTACATATATTGTGTACACAATTAAGAATGCGGCTACACACCCATAAAAAAAACGATGTTGTTGTCGTTTTCTGTTTTGAAGCTCATGTTTTTGTGTGGCAACGAAATATATTGTTCATCATTTGCAATCTTATAACACTTGAAACATGATTTTAGTTGATTTTATTTGGCATTATAATAGTATTTATGCACAAGGACTTGATACATGTGTTCAAGAGGCAAAACATTATAAGAGAAACACCAAAAAGATCTGAGGACAACGTTGCCGCTTTTTGAGCAATTATTTAATACTGCTGTTAAAAAAACACATTAACATGGAGATACATCTTTTAATTAAAATAGACAGTTCCATTGTTCACCCCCTTGAACAGAGAACACGGGAAAGAGTTTGACATTAAATGTTAACATTTTTAAACAAAGCTCGAAGTTGTCATCCTCATTGTTCTGAGTCCGTAGATTGTGAGGCATTGTTTTAAATTGTTGATCGTGAGACTCGTGACCAGGTGGCGACACAGTAAAGAGTATGAACATCAGACACATGCAGACACCACGCCCCGATTATCAAATCTTACGACGATTCATAAGAACTTAACGATGTCAACCTTGAGATCTTGTTTTGATAAAAGTGATTAATTATCAATAAAAGGGATTAATTATCAATCTATCTCATGTCTCAAGATTGAACATGACATCAACTAATACTGTATGTATTACTGTACAGTGCATGGCTCTGCACACACACACACACACACACACACACACACACACACACACACACACATAACTCCACTGCTTGTGGGCGGGGCCAGAGGGGGCGGGGCCTGTTGGAGAGCTTGGCTCCATAGAAGGCATGCAATGAGAATATGAAGTGTTTCAAGGGGGCAGTTGAGTTTCTACACTCACACAGAGAGGCACCGGCGATACTCTGACCTACACTGATTTCAAAAGTAGAAAAATAGCATGAATAAAAGAAGTTTATACGGTGATTAAGCAGATGATTAAAAAGAGGGATTGATGTGAATGTCCAGGGGAGCGGCAGGGTGTGTAAGTGTTGGTGGAAAACAGTCCAGCAGTAGCTCCCTGGGTAAATAAAATGGGTACACACTGATAGATAACACACACACACACACACACACACACACACACACACATAGTGTAATGGTACGAGTAAGGTCAAATCAACTGAAGAGGCACTGTAGGAATTACAAATGGAAAGAAGTTTTAATGTTGTTCATCACGAGGCAACAATATGATAAGTGTCTGTTACACAACATGTCGCACACCGGCGACTGTGAAGTGAAATGCATTGTGGGAGGTCACATGACAAGGGTCTCCAGGTGGCAGGAGGATCATCTCCATCTAGTCCGAGTCGCTGCTGCAAGAGCTGCTCGAGGACTAAAGAAGAGGGAAGAAACATTTAGTGACGACGAGGACGTGTCATGAATTCATAATTTAATGATATCACCAAATAAGCAATAGTCAGTTTAATATCGCGTCTTTGGGGATTAGCAAAATGACCGTGTTTATGCATTCGCATAACTGTCTTAGTCGGACTGAAATCGAATTATCCGTTTCATGTAAACACCTTTATTCGACTATGTGCGGTCCGACTACGGTCCGATTGACACCCCTGATTACTCGATCCGATGCGGTTGATAATCCGACCATCGCGGCATGTAGCGGTGAATTGGATCGAATTACTCACTGCCATGTATATTGGGATAATAGCAGATTCCCCAAAAGATAGCATAGTCTGACTAAAGAAAGATTCGAATTATACCATCATGTAAACGCACTTGCTGCTTTGTGTTTCCGGGTTGTGGGGCCCTGACCTGAACCAGAAGTGGAGCCTGCAGTGGTTTCTTTGAGCTGAAGGGGGCAGCAGAGGGGCGCCGGTCACAGACCAGGCACCGGCCCATGCTTTTATTATTTCGTCAATTTTAAGGACCAAATGAACCCAATGAAAACCATTTTGGGTCCGGGACCATTGTCATCATGGTAACATTTGACCTAAGTGTCAATGGAGTGGTCATCCATCTTCACACATCTGGTTCAGCTTCAAACCAGCTGTACACATCTGGCTCAGGCGACAGGTGATTGTACGATCGCCACTAAGCGACTAAGAATGTGACATGTGAATAAATTGTTTCACATTTGTAACTTTGACATTATAAAAAAATATTTACCAATTTATTCATCGATGTTTAATCAAAATGGCATTTCATGTTTTTTTTTCTTTTTCTCACTTTGATTAACTTTGAGGCCACATGTCACCAGAGGGACTGGAGTCCAGGTGGTGGAGTAGAGAACCTCCATGATTTACACTTTACAATCATCAATAGAGCAACTGGATCTTACCCCGTGACACTTGCCTCCTTTCTTGTGGCAATGGTTGTGCATGTGACCGTGACCGTGCCCGTGATGCCCGTGACCATGTCCGTGTCCGTGACCATGACCGTGTTCGTGACCGTGTCCGTGCCCGTGTCCGTGTCCGTGCCCATGACCACGGCCACGACCACGACCACGACCACGACCACGGCCGTGTCCGTGATCATGATCATGCCTGTGTCCATGACCATGTCCATGGTCATGACAATGACTATGGCCAGGGTCAGGACCATGACTATGACCATGTCCGTGTCCATGGTCATGACAATGACCATGTCCTGGGTCAGGACCATGACTATGACCATGTCCGTGTCCATGATCATATCCAGGTCCAGGTCCAGGTCCAGGTCCAGGTCCAGGCCAAGGTCCAGGTCCAGGTCCAGGTCCAGGCCCAGGCCCATGACTATGACCATGTCCTGGCCCATAGCCAGGTCCATACCCTCCACAAGGCGGGGCTACAGGGTAGTACACAGGTGGCCCGCATGGCTGAGGAGGGCAGGGTTGGGGTGGGGTAGCGCCTGGTGGACAATAAGGGTACTGTCCTCCTGGCATTGGCGGCGGTGGAAAGCCAGAGGGATACTGGTTTCCTAGTTACATACAACAACAACAACAACAACAAAGAGGGGGGGGGGCATCATTTGTCACGTTACGTTTGTTTACACTAGATGTTCAATGCAATAAAGAACGTTTCATATAAGGACGAGGATGGTGTGTTTGGTTTACCGCTGTTGTTGCCGTACATTTCACAACTCCAGATGCAAACCCTGAAACTGAAGGAAGACACTTTGTTACACACAAATCCCCCAAATTAAATAACTTTGAATGAGAATTCAGGGTGTACTTCTGCTAACCCTCGGTCTACGTGTGTGAAGAGTCATCCGACATCTTTGAGGAGTAAAAGAAGGAGTATAGAGCTGAAGAGATGTGCGTGTCTCAGCAGGGAGAACGATCCCTGATGGAATATATATACAATATTATTGATTTAGTTTTTTTTACATTGTTCTGTATGAAAACATTGATTCTTAGCATTATAGTCATTATTCAATGTCAACAGTAGTCTCTTGCTTACCATAAAAGGTAGTGAAGGAATATATATCTCAGAGTTTATTACTGCCATTCCCAGCAAGAGCAATGATTCTGTATAATGCATTCATATTAATGTTGAGGATCCAGTTTTACCAAACAATGTAATTGTGTGTGTGAAGGAGCCTGCAGGGCGGGGCAGTGGCCCAACGTGCCCTCATGGCCAAGTAAACAACTGTAAAACAAACGTATGTTCCTACAGAGTGGGGAACTCAAGAAAGTGGTGGTCCACACACACACACACACACACACACACACACACACACACACACACACTTTCTGTTATTCCCAGATAGATATTAATGACCTTACCGTGTGCTGGAGTTCAGATCCACAGCTGCGGCGTTCAGCTGGCTCGGCCTTTATATGAGCAAGGCCACGCCTCTATATATACACACACACACACACACACACACACACACACACACACACACACACACACACACACAGTGCCAATGGGCCGAGCCTCAACTCATTTTTGTTGTGGTGTAAAGACATGTTGAGATGTTTTTCCTATTGATGACATAATCGTTCACCCTGGATGTTTTTCAGTGTGTTTTTCAAACTCCATTTGAGAGGCTGTGTGAATAAGTCCTCAGTCAGAATAAAGAACAAATGAAGCGGTGTTGAGAGAATCCTCCCTGTTTGATCTTTATTGCCGTACAGTATTTTCTTGTGGCACAGAACTATGCAGACAATGAAAAGTGTCAGTTTTGACAACGTGCGTCAGCAGGACAAGAGATGATTGCGTTTGCAAAGAACCTTTTCAGTTCATTTTGTTATTCTTGGCAACGGTTTGTAGGCGGCGACTTCAACGTCATCTAGTCGGAGTCACTGCTGCTGCTGCTGCTGCTGCTGCTGCTGCTGCAGGAGCTGCTGGAGGACTACAAGAGACACAAGGAATAATGATAATGTAGCGCTGGACACAAACACCCTGACAAAAATAACCCTGACAAAAAAAACATACAAAATAACCCTCACAATTAACCCTTACAAAGTAACCATTAAACAAATCTACAAAATAACCCTTACAAATTAATACAAAAAATTAACCCTTACAAAATAACCCTTACAAATAATCCTAAAAAATAATCCTTCAAAAATAATCCTCAAAATTAACCCTTACAAAATAACCCATACAAATAATCCTAAAAAATAACCCTTAAAAATAATCCTCAAAAATAAACCTACAAAATAATCCTACCAAAAAATTCAAAATAAACATTACATTTTTTTTTTTTTACAAAATAATCCTAGCAAAATAAACATAAAAAATAACCCTTTAAAAATAAGAACATTTTATTGACGAGCTTTCCTTGCACTCGAGTAGTAATAGAAACAATCCTTGAAACCCGATTTCTAAACATTTGAACACTTTATATCAATGGAGAAAAAACAATCTAAATACCCTGTATTCAGAATAATGCTAGAGTCACGTCAGATAACTAGTTTACATATTTACGGACAGATGGAAACCGGAGAGAAATAAAATATGTAACGATGACACCTGGTAATAACTATATTTTGTGGATGTGACGGGAGTTTGGTAGGACGCTTTGGAGAGAACACTTTGGGTTCAAGGAGGTTCCTCCGGACAGACGTCTTTGGCAAAAAGTCAAAGAAGAAATGGTGAGAGCATTGTTCCTGGTTGAAGTACGAACAACGAACGATTGTTCAACGGCTTTAAAGGTCAAACATGTTCACCTGATGGAACAGTGCACCCATAAAGAGCAATTTAAGGGTAATTTAAGGGTAATTTAAGGGTCATTTACCATCTCAGTTGACAATCTTACTGTGTAGATGTTTTATTTGTAGGTGTGTGAGTTCTACATCTGTCCAGTGTTATCCCATCTCATTCTAATTGCCTGCTAACGGGTGTTGAGTGAAACCAATTTCAAAAGAAAGAGAAATAAATGCGTTTCACTTTAAATCCTGAACAAAATCCACATTCTGTTGTAAACAAAGTGGATCCTCGTCTTACCCCGTGACAGTCCTTTCCTTTCTTGTGACACTTGAGATGCTTGTGACCTCTCTTGTGCCTGCGCCGGCACTTTTGACCTTCTCCATGTGCGTGCCCGTGATGGCACCCGTGTCTATGTCCATGTCCATGTCCATGTCCATGACCATGTCCATGACCATGCCCATGTCCATGACCGTGACAATGTCCATGACCATGCCCATGTCCATGTCCATGTCCGTGACCATGCGCATGACCATGTCCATGCCCATGACCATGTCCATGACCATGCCCATGGTCTTGTTCTTGTACTTGTCCATGGTCTTGTTGTTGTCCATATCCATGGTCTTGTTGTTGTCCATATCCATGGTCTTGTTGTTGTCCATGTCCATGTCCATGTCCATGTCCATGACCATGACCATGACCGTGGCCACCACGGCCTCCCTGATGACAGCGCCCCTCTGTCAACATAAATCGATCCGTCGTAAATGTGAATGTCAGGTATACATTCAATACAATTGGCAGAACGTTCTTTACCTCGTCCGGACATCTTCCCAATGATCCCCTGCAGGCCAATGAATGTCTCGTCAAACGATAAATAAGAAAAACACTTTAGCAAAGATGCAAAATCAGGAGCAAATGCAATCGCACGGCCGGTTAAAGGTGTGACACAAGCAGCAATTAAGAGAAACACCAGCTGCATGCATGCAGATACATGCATATATATGCATATCTATATACATATGCATGTATATAGAACTCACAGTGTGCTGGATAGCAGATCTGCTGCCTCAGCTGTTACCTGCTGCTCCTTTTATGCGACGCTCTGGCCTGAAGCGGTCCATCAGGTCAGAGCCCCGCCCCCTTTAGGGGCATCGTGAGGGTGTGAGGGAGCGGTGTTCTGTCATTTTTTGCTGCCTTGTCAGAATGTGCTACCCGCTGCATAAACCGATAGGTGTGTATCGATTCATGCTACCCTATCTGATAGGATGTTATTGTACTGTCAAAATATGCTTTTCTTTCAAAGTTCAATGTTTCACTTTTCACTGTTAAAGTGTTTATCTTCAACACTAAATACCCTAATAATAAACCAGTGCGTTATTATGATAATGTGAACAAACTTATGTTTACAATAATTTGTTGACACAAAAGAAATAATCTACATGCCATTAATCTACATGCCATTACTACATATTATTACTACCTTACAATATACATGCTGAATGTACTTTTAACTAGGGAAATAATCGGGATTTTGAGGACGTCACTCCCCGTTATCAGACGTGCATCGACAGGGTTGCAAAACATTATGGGCGTGTCAAACAAACTCGGAAAATCGACTTGGCGCATGCGCAATACCACAAGGTAGCGGTTCTCGACAAGTAGCATGAAATGACAGAACACCGGTTCGGAGTTAGACGAGCCTGTCGGTTTGGTACTTTCTCCTCACAGGCGAAGCAGGGTGATGTTATCTGAAGAGCGACGACAGACGTTCACACACACACACACACACACACACACACACACACACACACACACACACACACACACACACACACACACACACACACACACACACACACACACACACACACACACACACACACACACACACACACACACACACACACACACACACACACACACACACACACACACACACACACACTTTCACGAGAGGAGGAGGACCACGGGTGAAACGTGTGAGTTTACAGTCAGAAATGAGAGATTCTAAGTAAGACATTCTGATTAGAAGAGATTCCAATCAGGAATTCTGAGTTTAAAGTCTGAATTTATTTCACAACGGGCGAGTAACGGATATAGAAATGGAGATTCTGTTGAGTAATCCGTCAGACTCCAGTCACGTCTTTAGGGATTAAAGTCTCAGGTGTAGTTGGGTCTCACATGTCGAGCGTCTCAAGGAAAGTCTTTGGGGAGGCTTTTACTTAAATTCTCCAGTTAGGACTCGATGGAGTCAAACTATAGGTCACGTATTTAGGGAGTCAAATGAAGTCTCACATGTGTGTAGTTTGAAATGTACAAAGAACTTCAGAAGAAATGTAGTTTGTTTGATAGAAATATCAATACATGTATATTGCCGAAAAATGTGTAATTATTTAATTCAAGGAGGAATCAAAATAATTTATATACTTGTGATTAAAATCAGATTTGTCATCCAGAAGAGGACATGTGAAAAGGTGTGTGTGTGTGTGTGTGTGTTTCTTATCAGCATCTGGTCACGCTTTAAGACATACCAAAGGGTAGCCACCGGCTCGACCGGTCACAGTCGTGTCTCGTGCCTCTGCGTGGGGAACCCGTTGCCACGGCGACCCAAAAAGTAAACAAACTCTCCGAAACATTCCCCCACAACCTCACCTGACACTCTGAGGGCGGTAGGGGGAGACTACTTCCTCATTCCGCGTGGAGAAGTTCACATGTGGGGCGACGCGTGTCGACGCGCGTGGCGCTGCACTTGCTGTTTGATCAAATCAATATTCACACAATCCAGTATTGTATTGAGAGTTTTTTAACGGGACATTTCCATACAGAACAAAGTACAGCAACACAAACAAGCACAGAGCCAAGCACGTTCACTAAAGGTCATGACCCCGCAGAGAAATGATGTTTCCTAAATGCAAATGGATCAGGGACGCTCCACTAGAAGTCAACATGCCCCGTTGAGCATATTTCAATATAATCATTCTGAATGGATCATAAACATGTATTGTCAGTTTTTCCAAACAGTATGTCCTCTGGGTTTGATACCTAGCTGAGGCTCATTATTGCAATATTGGTACAAACAGGCACATTCATTAAAGGAGGCATCCAGTCATGTAGAGTCCCAGTCCCTAGTTTGCAGAATGGCGGGGATGCGAGGCGACGGTGGACGTTTGTGTTTTGACACTCGGGGAGGCGGAGCACATGCCTTGTGGGTCGTCGACCCATGAAATATTTCGAAATATATATATATATATTTTTTTTCCGAGGGGAGTTGCCGTGTGATGGATGAGCCGTCCCGGAACGTCAACACCGAGAGAAATTCAAAGAATGATGAGCGAGAACGTTATCAGATGGATTCAACTCGGAAGAATCCAAACGGTTGACGTAAGGACGACTGCATTTCAACGCACATCACGTTGTATGAACTGAACCCCCCGAGTCTTCACAGCTTGAGCTTCCCGGCCAGCGGGCTGTCGGGGTAGAGGGCGGAGAAGCGTCCGAGCGTCCACACCGTGAACACGTTCCTGTAGGAGGTGTAGCTGATGGCGCAGCTCTTGTTGAACACGCCCGAAATATTCTCCTGTAGAACACACAACGTCAGCGTTATATATATATATATATATATATATATATATTTACATCGTCGCCGGGTTCATTTCTTATGAGTTGAGCGAATGATGATGATGAACGTGATGAAGGAGAGCGACGGGAGGATCACCTGAGGCCAGTCTCCGTTGGGCAGCTGGCTGTCAATCAGCAGCTGCACCCCTCTCTCTATGGCCCGCCTGTCAGGATGCCTGGTGACACACACACACACACACACACACACACACACACACACACACACACACACACACACACACACACACACACACACACACACACACACACACACACACACACACACACACACACTTATTTTGTAGCCAGGTGAATAAAAAGGCAAATACATGAATCATATACTACTTGTTTTATATAAACTTCCCAAAAAACAAATTTGCCTGAATCACCTTTTTAATAATGAGGCGCCACACGACATCCTGTGGTTTGATGAAACCTGAAGATTTTATAACTAAGGTATTTATATTGTTCTGCCCAACATTCTGATGAAGAACATAGATTGTGCCGAAGACACTTACAGTAATACTAAAGATATCAGAACAATAGGTCCTCTGCCCCAATGTCAGTGTTCAGGCCCTCATATTAATAGGCAGAGGGCCTTTAGCTCCGCCTCTTTTCTTAAAGCCCTGGATTCATTGTTGGAGACACAATGTCAGAGTCAAAGGGATATTCTATCACTATGACTCTGACATTCTGCTCTTTTGGACTCACTGAGATAAACATGAACTAGTCCAGTGTCTAATTTACCCGACGGCCATGAGGCCCAACAAGGCCCAGCAGGTGTTGTGGATCTGAGAGCTGCCGCTCTGGACGTAGCGCCGCTGCTCGCACGACTCAAAGTCCTCCCCCCAGCCGCCGTCCGCCATCTGCCGGTCCAGCAGGAAGCGGCAGGCCCGCTGGACCTCGACGCACACGGCCCTGGACACGGAAAAGAAAGGTCCATTTAAATAACTCACACATCATGTCATTCCTGTTCCTAAGAAAGTTCTAAAATATGAGTAAAAAGATGAACAACGGTCTCCAAAAGTCAAAAACTAGAGTGTCATCTGTGATGTCATGGTGGGAGAGATACAGAAGTACTCAGAACACTGCTGTAGCATAAAAGCTCATTTGGGTATTAAAGAATATGCTGGGGCTCCAAATTCATCGTGTGGAGCATCACGTTTAAGACTCAATGACATGATCAAATCCTTAATTTACGCGCGTTCCCCTTTAAGACGCCCGTGTTCCCGTATGGGCGTTTCGGGACCCCTTACCCGTCGTGGTAGGCGTGGCCCATACAGGCGAAGGCCTCCAGGCCAAACCAGATCCCGTACGTGAAGCACACTCCCCAGGACCTGAGCGCGAGGACCAGAGGGTCATTATCTGTAGATATTGATCACGACCACCGGGGAGGATCCATCTGGTGGTGAGAGGTCTTCACCCTTCCCAGGATCCGTCAGGCCTCTGCACCTTCCTGCAGTACTCCAGGCCGTCTCTCAGAGTGCAGCTGAGAAAGAAATGAAAAAAATGCTTCAATGCAACAACGCTTTAATGCTTTTAGGTTATTTTGTTGAGGTGTTATGCAATTATTTGAGTGAGGCGTGTGTGTGTGGTGTAACACCCTGTTCTGTCTCCTCTGTGTCTCCTCTGTCTTGATTGTTTCATTCCCTTCACCTGCCCTCAGCCACTCTTGTCTCGTTAGTGTCTGATGTCGTACAGCTGTGTTCCCCCCTATATATTGTGTCAGTCTTTCCCTCGTCTCCTGTTGGGTTGTTGTCTACAGTTGTTGTCTTTGTTCCGTCTTCCCTGTGCGATGGATATTCTTGACCTGCCTGTTTGACCCCTTTTGGACGTTTTGTCTTTTCTGATCTTTTGTCTCATTAAAGAGTCTTTTTGTTCTTCACATTTGAGTCCTGCCCGTTCCTTTGAGCCTCGGCCCGTGACGAGAACCTGGCGTGTGGCGTACCTTATCTCCTCAGCGCGGTGTTCAGGGTGTGCCTTCTGGAAGTGTTTCAGAGCCTGCATTACTGCTGAGGTACACTCCACATAGGTGTAATCTATCATGATGTCACCTGTGTGTGTGTGTGTGTGAGAGAGAGAGAGACGGTTACTAATAAACATCACATTTCACAACACACTGCATCCTCTTTTTAAATAGGGAAACGTGGCATTGATTTTGACCTTTGTTATGGAAAAAACTCAGATATTGCAACACATCCGCAGCGTGATGGAAAAAGTGTTGCAGCTTTGAATGCTGCGAGAAGGAGACCCAAATGTCAAGCTTATGTTTGTCTTTTCAAGGCTGTATATTTGCAGGTAACACGGGCTGTGCTGGCAGCATGAGCATCAATTACATTCAATCAAAATGTATATAGCCCGATATATCACAAATCAAATGTGCCTCAGATAGCTATATAATCTGTATATAATATACCGTAATATACAATCTAACATCCTCTGTTCTTGGACCCCCGTATCGGATAAAGACCATCCAACACATATTTAAATATATATATATATATATATATCTAAAAGAATATATAAATATATATATATATAAAGAATGTTTTATACATAATTATATTTGTATATATATATATGTATAAAATAATATATACATAATATATTTATATATATTTTTTATTTACAAATATATATATATACAGTATATATTGTTTTATATATACAAATATAATTTGATCAATGAATATATATTTATATAAACAAATATAATTATATATACATATAAATATATTTATATATATTAATATATTTTTATACATTTGTATATGTATAAATATATATACAAACATATTTAGATAGATATATACAAATATTTATATATATATACAAATATATTTAGATATATATATTTATATATAATATATATATATACCTATATTAATATATAGATATATATATATATATATCTATATATTTAAACTAAGCAGTGAACTGAGCTCATTTACAAGCACAGCATCATGTTCCATCTTGAACTATTGCATATCGCACAAACATTTTCTGTGATTCTCAGAAATCATTTCAGTGACCTTTATGCCTTTTGGATACTCGTTAGCCCTCTCATCATTATATCTAATAATTACAATGAATCTAACAAACCTACCGAACACCTCAGACGGGTTGAGCAGCTCCAGGAGGCGCCCTCCTCTCTTCGTTTCATACGTCGCGAATCCACCGTCAGAATTCCTCATGCTGAGCAACTACGAGGAGAAGGAGGACATTTGTGTGAAGGAGCTCGGATCATGTGAGATATTTTGGATTGCGGTCCGATATTAGTGTCATCGAAGTATGCATTGGCACATTTCCTGAACAGAGAGCGAGCGTCTCCCTGACAGGTGGACGCCTGCGCTGCAGACGCACCACGTCGACGGCGTCCTGCAGCCGCTCCGAGGGGACGTGCTCGCCGATGGAGGGACAAAGCTCCTGCAGCAGCATCACGGACTTCAGGCCCTCGGCCGTGCAGTCGGCCACGATCCAGCCACAGTCGCGGGTACTGAAGGGGAAGCCTCCCTGACAACAACAACAACAACAACAACAACAACAACAACAACAACAACAACAGACGGGTGAAGAAAAGAACGTTTTTTGGCTTTCCATGTCAAAAGGCATTTGAGTTTTTGGGGTCCTTGTGTGATATTAGTACCTTGTTCTTCTGCCTGTAGTACTTCTGGTACTCGGGAACATTCTCAGGTATCTGTTAAAGTGGGGGAAACGAGTCAGGCGTAGGACATTTAAATGCACTTAAATACATGTATTATTGTCTGTCATGGGACTACATATGCTAATTAGCTGTGAAGCTACAATCTGGTGCATCAGATGGTGACAGTTATGATTCAACTCTACAGGTCCCTTTTTAAATAAAGATAGTAACAATAACAACCGGGTCGTGACAGAGGTCATTGCTGTTTACCCAAATGTATGTATATGTTTACCGTCACATTGAAGATGCGGAAGGTAATGTTTTGATCTCCGTGTATTTGTATGCGTGTGTGTTATTCGCTTAAGTCAAAAAGTATTAAACCGAATCGCATGAAATTTGGTGGGATGATTGGTTATTATCCGGGAACCATTTGATTAGATTTTGGGAATGATCGGGTCAAAGGTCAAGGTCATGGAAAGGTCAAAATCTTCTTTTTACCATAGCGCGGTCAATCTTTATGTTCATAATTTAATGCCCAATCTTGTGATATGCGAAGGTACGCGCTCTACCGAGTGCCCTCTCAAGTTTTGAATACATTTTGAGCCCCACTAGTCCCATCTAGTTGAATTATACTCCAGAAGGGTAAGAGGAAAACATCTGGGGGATCATACGATCAATAAAGTCCGGGGTCGGTACCTGAGTGATGGTGAGGAACTGATGGGCATGTCGGAGGCACTCGGCCAGTCCGGAGTCGTCTTGGGCTCCGGCCTGAAAGACCCCACAAACAACTCATTATAATCACCTCACACAGGAGAAATGTGATCACATTACACCTGTTCTTTCATTTAAAAAAATAAAATAATATATATATATAAATGCCTGCTTGCATTGACAAAACATGCGTTACCTCAAGGAAAGCCTGTACAGCAAAACAAGTGTCCCAGAGCTGAGAGCCGTTGGTCCCCTGTGCACAACGGGACAAAGAGGACAACGATGTTGAAGTGTGGAACCAGCAAATAGAAAAGAGAAAAAGATTTAATTGGAAGCTGAAAACTAGTTTTAAGGGCAGTTTTAAGTCTGTCCATCTGTTTTCCATCACTTAATCTGCATCACCAGATATGTTTCCCTTTTTGTTATCTCAGCTTCTAAAGAAGTGAACCTTTAGGTGTGAGAAACCCTTATGAATAATAATAATGATCTATAGTGGCACACTCAACATACAAAAAGGAGCAGAGGACACATTCTCACCTGCATCTTCATGCCGTCTAATCCCAACCTGCAACACAAGAGGACGCACTGTTAGTTCATCTTTTGGTTCTATTGCATCTGAATGTTCAAAATGTACACGTTATATATATATTGTGGCATCACAAGGGGACAGGTAGAGGAGGGACGCTACCTTCCCACTCCAGTAGAGTGGAAACTTCAGCTCCCAGACTGCCTCACCACGCACCCAGCTGCAGGTGCTTAGGACAACTAATTGAGGCAGGGCTGGGAAGCTTAAGAGGAGACGAGGGGAGAGCAGAGGAGGGAAGGAGCTGGACAGGCCAGGAGTAGAAGAGCCTCCAGAGCAAACCCAAGCAAAAGAGAACAACCCAGAGGAGGACTTTGTTAAATGGACTTTGCTGGAAGATACGTTTTGTTTAAAGAACCTTTTCTTATTTTTGTTGGAATGAATAAACCTTCCCGTTCATTTAAAATATTGCCCTTTTGCCCGTTTTTACTTCTCCCTTGCACTGCCCCACCCTAGACGGCACTAGTGACAGCCCGTGACGTGACAACATATATATATATATACATACAAACATACATATATATATACATACAAACATACATATATATAAAAAGGGTCTGACTGACCAGAGGTAGTCCGGAATCCTGGACACGTGCTCCTGGAAGACCGGGGAGGCGGGGCCATCCACATACCAGCGGACCAGCATGTTGATGGTCTTTGAGATCTGAGCAGAAAGAGGCCAACACGTCATGGTCCAACCTTCTAGATTCTTAGTTACTTTTACCTTCGCATTCTGCGGAATGTTTTGATCGCCGCGTAGCTGTATGCGTGCGTGTGTTATAATTTATAGTTCCCCACACTCTCATGCCAAATACCAAAAGAGTGGCTGTGGCGAAGGTTTGCGCTCTACCGAGTGCCCTTTCTAGTTATTGAATGAATCTGTGTTCTTTGTATTTGATGTGTGTTTTTGTGTGTATCTGCGTGTACTTACCGGTCCGATGCTGATGCATTTGGTGAAGCGGTCGTCGGCCTGGATGTGTTCGTACAGCTCTTTGACGGCCTTTCCTCTCAGCGCGGCGCTGTGGTGGGCTTCGTAAGCGTTCAACACCGCTGCAGGTCACAAGGTCACAGGGTCAGGGGGGGGGAGGGGTTTACTGCGCCGCTTTTTAGGGAAACTCCAATGAAAAGTACTTCTTTCTTTATCAATGCAAAATAGATCCTGCTGTTATTTTTTATGTCTCGAGTGCATTGACAACCTGCAAGACATTTGCGCCTTATCGTCTTTATTTTTTGTTTTTATCTCAATGAGACTTTTCCTGTTTAAATAAAATGTATTGTATCTCATCTCCAATTTATTTAAATAAAACATTAAATTAAAATTCACATTAAATTAAATATAAATAATTTTAAATTAAATAAATGGTCAAATGTATTGATTCTCATCTCATGTCAATACTTTTTTTTTATCTCAATGTTTAAATTAATTAAAATTAAATTGAATAAAATGTATGGTCAAAAGTATTGAATCTCAATTCCAAGATTTTTTTAAATCTCAATGAGGCTATTCCTGGTTAAATAAATGTAAATTAAATAAAATACAATTAATGGTAAAAAGTATTGAATCTCATCTCCAGGACTTTTTTTCGAGTGGTCAATGTTTTACAGCAACATGCTTCTATCGGAGGAGATTTATCATCCCGGTGTGTTGTGCATACTTACTGTAGGCGACGGTGAGCAGCGTGCTGTGAGGTGTGTACAGATCACACGCCGCCACATTGTTCCTCTGAGCCGGCCAGTCAATGGTGGCGTAGTCCTGGACATACAGCTCCTAGGACACAGAGAGCAAGACACCATGTGGTCTACACATGTATGAATATAGGGAGTGTGTGAGTGTAAGATGTATCTTGTGTTTATCTGAAGAAGAAGTGCTTCAAATCTAATTTCAGTCCTAGACTTTCAAAATAAAAGAGAAACTGCATTAGGCTGCTCAGAAAAGTATAGTTCGACCACTTGACACATAATGATAATAATGCTCATACATTAGTTTATAACATAGTTATTAAATAACTTTAAATGACTAGGAAATTATTTGACAACCACTTTAGTAATAGCTAAAGTCACTTAAAAAGCAAACATTTAAAAATGTGTTGGCAGTTTGGGCTTGTCTGTTTTATTTAATTGTAAACCCAACATATTTGGGTATTGGGCTACATTCTCACTCCCAGACTATCAGAACATATTAGCTCCAAGCAGCCGCAGCCTCTCTGGCGCCCCCTTGTGGGACCAGATGGTTCCCGCACCTGTCTGAGGCTGAGGATCAGGGGGTCTTCCTGTGCCGCCAGTCTGACGGCGTAGCAGTAGCTCATGGGGAGGTACACCTGGCGGCAGTGACACCACAGGGTGGAGGGGTGGGCCGGCATCCACGTGGGAAACAGCCTGGAACACAGAAACACAGAAACACAGAAACACACACGACATCCCTGAAGTCACGCAGAAGACACAAAGACCACAACTCCGAAGAAGAAAAAAACATTGCTTAATTACACGACTTCTAACACCAAGCGTCATCTGGTGCACAAAGCAGTGAGAGCAATTAGTTTTCAAAGAAGACATTTATATGTTTTTTATTCAAAATATGTGTTTTGCAAATTGTAAACATGCCGAAATGCATAATTCATGTGATTTTTGGATTGTTATTTTGTGTCACTTCTGATATCTTGTCTTTATATAATAAAGCTGTCACTGGTCATCAGGTCCATCTTTCAATCAGAGGGTCGGCGGTTCAATCCCGCCCTAGTCGAAGTGTCCTTGAGCAAGACACTTGACCCTGAATCGCTCCCCGTATCTGAGTCTACGGTGTGTGGATGACGTCACGTGATCGCACGTCGCTTTGAAATGACATGTAATGTAATGTAATAGATGTAAAAAGGAGATCTGGAGGAATATTTCTATAACAGTTGCTCAGTGGTGCATGAATATAAAAGAGTTAAACGTCAGAGTATGTTCTCTCTTGTTCTCAGGCTCATTCACATGATCCTAGTCAATATTTGACATCTTAAATGTCACACTGCCAGAAGTCTTGTGGGCTACATCGTTGTCCTGACCGGGGGCTGGAAGAGGTCGTGACGGGATGTGACTCCTCACCACATCTCTGGCAGCAGTGTGTTCATTCCCTCCCAGCTGTAGACGTTTAAGATGGACAACCAGAATTTGCCCCACGAGGGAATCCCCACGGCTCCTCCTGTGCAAAACAAACACACATGGCGGCTTCATTATGAAGCTACTACCATAAATAAGGTTATCACTATAAGCATGGATTATAGCTTACGTACAAATATTATGCAATTAACACCAAGCAGTAAAATCCTCGTCTGTCAGTGTGGCAGTAAAGATGGACTATCAGTAATTATAGATGTATGTGCTCCTCCGTGAATCGCCACCTTAACGCGGTGGAGCAGTTTGAGAGGCTCAGTGATCCCGGGAGCTATGTAGTCCGGGGCATTAGCCCCTGGTAGGGTCTCCCAAGGCAAACTGCCGACTCTATAGTTCTGCTGGGAGACTTCAATGCAATGACAGAGAAACCGTCAGGTTTGGGGGTCTACGTTCCAATACTCACCGATGGTCACGAACTTTGGGTAGTGACCGAAAGAACGAGGTCGCGAATACAAGCGGCCGAAATGAGTTTCCTCCGTAGGGTGGCCGGGCTCAGCCTTAGAGAGAGGGTCAGGAGCTCGGACATCAGGAGGGAGCTGGGAGTCGAGCCGATACTCGCGACCCGATCCCGGAATGAGCGGAGGAGAATGGATGGATGTGTGTGACACGTAATAATAACAATAACACTCCTGACGTATAGCCGCTTCGACCCGTTTGTTCCCACCTTTGTGGTGCAGGTTGTTCCTGGCTCGCACCACGTCGGGGTGGTCGGGCTCCAGTCCCAGCATCCTCAGGGAGACGTAGCTCAGCGCCGTGCCCATGACGGTCGACTTGTCTTCGATGTGTCTGGAGAAACGAGGCGGACGTCAACGAGTTCACACACATGGTTGGGTCTCCGGGACTTTTCCGGGATTTGAACCAAATTTCCACGACCAAAGATGTTGTGAAATCTCGACGTATACACGAGTACGCATCAAATGAGACAATAGTTTGATTTTAAAGAATAAATCTGTCTATGTTTATTCTTTTGATCAAACTCCGTAAATGAACATATAATAATAATAATAATAGAAATAATATTACACATTTCTATGATTTTTACAAAACTTTTGGGATTATATTTTTTTCAAGGACTTTTTTAGGACTGGAAATAATCATTTTAAACATCCCAAGACTTTTCCAGGTTTTTCCATTAACGTAAAAACCCTGATTTATGTACATTCGTTCTTAAAACACACAATAACACACTCGCACTGTTATCCACATATTTCATTAACTCACTTTGGTCACTGCCTTGTGGATATACTTTTGTTTCCTCTGTATATTTAGTATTAGTATTTAGTAATAATATTGTTATTACCTTTGCATTGAAAATGAGTAAGGTAATGTTTGGATCGCCGTGTATTTGTATGCGTGTGTGTTATTCGCATAAGTAAAAAAGTATTAAACCGAATCGCATGCAATTTGGTGGGATGATTGGTTATTATCCGGGAACCATTTGATTAGATTTTGGGATTGATCGGGTCAAAGGTCAAGGTCATGGAAAGGTCAACATCTGATTTTTACTATAACACAGTCAATTTGTATCCAATTGGCAACTAATGCCACAATGTTCATAATTGAATGCCCGGTCCTGTGATATGCGAAGGTCTGCGCTCTACCGAGGGCCCATTCTAGTTTTGTTTTATTTTTATCTTTTATTTTTAATAATGCTCTAATGTGCACCCCCTGCTGTGATCCGGAAATCTCCCTACTGTGGGACTAATAAAGGAATATCTTATCTTATGTTATATATCTATAGATGCTCGTATTCCAACGTTACGACACTCGTAAGACGTAGCCCTATCCGCCTTTTCCATGACATGAAATCATCTCACAGCGGAGGCTCATTGGAGATGTGACCTGTGTGACCTGTGTGGAGCGGAGAAGACGAACACAAAGCGTTGACTCACAGGCCCCAGCCTCCATCCGGCAGCTGCACGGAGCGCAGGTACCTCACCATCTCCTTCCTCCAGGCCTCGGGCAGCGGGATCTTAGCCACGTGGCACGTGATCAGGAGGCCTGAAGCACAGAGATGGACGCACATGCAAAAAGAAAATCAGGAAAGTATCATCATCATCATCATCATCATCATCATTCAATAGTAATGCATTTAAGTCTGCACCAATGTGCCGTTTGGGAAAGAATTCCCGTTTTTTATCCTATTTCGACTATGGGATAGTGGTGAACGTATGCTTCTTGTGGACAAAGTTAGTATTACAACAACAAACCCTTTTTCCCCACACCTTTTATTTAAAAAAAATAAAAGTAACTTATCCTTACAGAACTTTGTTCCCCTACTTGTTTCATGTTTTAAAGAACACACACACACACACACACACACACACTAAACCCCCAGTGACTTCTGTGTTGTGAGTATAATCCAATGGAAGAGAATGATCGATCGGTGTACAGCTACGAGAAGTATTTAAATCTAATCCGTGGCATTTGATTGGACAGTTACCCCCCCCCCCCTACACACAAACACACACACACACCCACACCCACACACACACACACACACAAACACACACACAGTTTGTGATATATTGTTGAATTGAGTCGGTGCACAATATAACTGTGGATGTGATATTCAATATTTAAAATAAAAATGCATTTTGTTTTTTAATTCCAACTTTAAAATCAAACATATCCCTTATTTCAAAAGCACAAAAGCATTACTGCTGCAGATTTAAAGGTGTCAAATATAAGAACATGGAGGACGATGGTTCGGCTACCTGGGAGCAGGAAGAGAGGTCCGCCGTAGTCCCCCGCCCAGTGGCCGTCCTCGGCCTGCAGGCGGCTGTAGAAGCTCATGCCTTTAGCCGCTGCATCCACCGCCGTGTGGGCGGCTTCACAGACGGACACAAACGTACTCTGTGGAGAGGAACGGGCGACTAGAAATGAACACCAGATAACAGGATGACCATTAACAGAAAGAGCTGACGTTTTCTATTCTATATTTGTACAATAGAAGTCTAAGATGTACATTATTTCCCTAATATGATAATGTAGGACATCTCCAGTTCTATATGTGAAATCATTCACACACAGGTTGTTCTCACTGGATACTACCGGGGTATCAAACATATCATTTTTGCACTCCTGCCCTATTTTTGTTTGTACATATTGTGATTGTATTTTATATTCTACTTATTTTACTTACTGTACAGTATCTTTTGTGTTTTTATGTCATATTCTGTATGCACCATACACACCAAAGAAAATTCCAGGTTGGTGTAAACCTATTTGGCAATAAACTACATTCTGATTCTGATCCTGATTATTGGGTCTGTTTTATACTGTTGTTCAATCGGTGCACTGAGTCTACTGGAATCAGAGGAAATGTCAAATGTAGGAAATAAGTAATGATCAAGCAAAACAATAAAAGGATTCAGAGCCTACCGTGTCCAGGCCCAGTGAATGGGCTTCCAGCATGGTCTGCTCCCTGGCGGGGGGGTCCTGGTCTTCCACATAGCTCCAGTTCTGCCTGCCCTCCACGTTACTCAGCCTCCAGCGGCTCAGGTCTGTGGCGGCCTCCGTCTTGTACGGCCCCCCTCGCCTCCGCAGGTGCCTGCGAGAACGTTAAGTATTTTAAAGTTAAGCTACTTGGACTATTCAGTACTAGATTATTGTATACTTTGTCTAATATATGCACGCTACTATAAAGTCTCACCAAATAGAAATCAGCTGTTGAAGAGGGAAACCAATAATTGAATTGATAAAGTTATTTTGTTGTCCGTTGCATTATTGTTCGTAAGACATCCATAAACCATTTTAATAGTCAAATTTGTCCATTGATCAAACTTTTTGTGTCGTTCTCTCAGGATAAAATGCTTTTAAGTTAGGTATTTGATTTGAGTACAACTACAGAGGTATAACATAAATGTACTTGCATTACCATAAGTCAAAAGGACTCATTTAGTACCAGTATTGATCATTTTATTATAATAACATTACAAAGTAAACAGCTATAATGTTGGACCTGATTGGGCTGCTTCAACTATAACAATGGATCTTATACTTTATCATATAACTGCATATAAAAAGGGTTTTATATGTAGAATCTTAACCGACAAACTAACAGCATTATGTTATATTTATAACAATATTTCCCTTTGAAATAAACTGTAGAAAAATAAAATAAAATTAGAATAAATTGGCTGCACTCAGGTAAATATAATACTTTCCACCATAGCATTTATTATATTATATTATATTTAGTAGTTCTGGCTGACAAGAAAAAAAAACACATTAGTCCAAGTGGTACCATAACCGAGCTAACGTAAGTTTTATTTCTTTGTAACTAACTTTGTATGGGTCAATTGTGATAGACATGTTCCAACTGACAATGTCCAACTCCCTAAAGATGCCATCCCAGCAATACAATAGTCAACACGTTTGTTACAACTAAGTGAGCTAGCTCCAGTTTACGTCAGTTCAAAAAGCTTCGTAACATCTTTTAAAAGAAACGTCATTATTTCTGCTGAAAAGCACTGAAACCAAAGTAGTTTTTGCGATATTATTCATGAAATTAAACACAAAATACTTACGTTCCCTCAGTCATATTTTAGTTTGATAGATACGGACTTGAATCCTCCGCTGAATCAACGTCTACGAATTTCTTCTCGGGTGCTCTGATAGACGCGCCTCCTTCTGCTCGTTTTCTTGGGAGTTGTAGTTCTTTTAAATAGGAGTACGGGTTACTTTTCAGCGGTTTACACTACATGTCCCAGCAGAACTCGCGGGGCCGTCCGAGGTATGAGCAGAGACTCCGCTGTCCAATCACAAACCAATGGGCGGTGAAATGGGCGGGTCTTCCCACGAGGTTATCCAATCAGAACGCTCCCAGGACAAAACGCTCCACACGCGCACACATGTTGACTAGGATGATCCAATGCCAGAGCCCGTTTAATTATTAACGACAAATACACTTTTGGGACGTTTTTTGGGGGAAAAATACCCTTTTATTCAACTGTTAGACGAGTTTATTACAACAAAATATAAACCAAACACACAGTGCAATGGATTGTTCATACAAATATAATCCAAGAATTTAAATGCACAGGAAAGACGGATGAAGAAGAGCAGCCTTCCCAGAGATTTAAAACAGAGAAAAGGTTTATGCAAAAACATATGATGTACACTGTACAGGCAAAATAGTAAACTCCGTAAACTGCCATGAGCTCAGCGGATTTAATGCCAGTCTCTCGTTCCCATCAGGAGCTTAATTTAAAAACTAATTATTTATATTTGCAGAGCGGCAGTGCATCACAAGTTCATCAATCATCAACGATGCTGAGCAGACTACTCATCTTCAGCGAGCAGGCCATTTCTTCCTCGTGACTTGCCAAAATCTGTCGCTCGAGCTCCTTCAGGCGCCACGCCGTGGATACGGGCGTGCCCGTGGTTTGAGGGCGCTCCGCTCGGTCCGACCGATCACGCTGGAACGCCAAAACAAGGAAAACGCGTGATTATGCCACACATAAAGACACCGTCGTCCAAGACGTCAACAACCAAAAATGACTCGTGGAACCAGAAACAAGGACGCAACTAGTCCCGGGGTTCAGGGAGCGATGTCATACCCGTGTAGCGGCAGCTGTGGGTGCGTGCGTGAGGGTGGTGGGAATCGACAACAGAGTTGAGGATGGAACGAAGAGCGGAGTGGACAAGTGGTCCAAGGCTTCACCGTCCAGCCAGCGCTGAAGCTGCTCCGAGAACCTGCGGACAAAAGTGCAGGGTTCGTACACATTTTGACCAATGGATTTCCATGACTTTTCACCAAATTTCCTAGCCTGGATACCAGACCGAACTTAGCCCCGCCCTAAACAAATTTGGTCGGGAAGTTGGGTCTGGCATCGCTCCATTGGGGAGAAATTATTCTCCGGTCAAAAATTGACCGGGCCAATCAAATTGTCAGGGCGGGCTTTATACGATGACGGACAGATGATCCACAGTAACGTAACCAACCACGTCATCAAAAGGCGCTTGCTTCTTCCAGCGTGCGTGCAGTTGAGTTCAACAACTAAGCGTCGCTTAAAATACGTCACGTACTCCGTTGCTCTGATTGGTTGTAGCTCTATCCAATGAAGCGAAGAGGCATTTGCTTTCCTGGTTGGGTTGAGACACGCCCCATAATCACAGCCCAACGGAGGATCAGAATCACATCCTGACTAGAATTATGAGGATGACATCGTCAGGCTACAAATTTCCATGACCAAACTGAAAATCTCGGTATAAACATTAACATTTTAGAAAATGTTGCGTATTGAGAGCGTGTGCCGGCTTATATTTCGAGTGTCTTTCTTTAAAAAAAACATGTAAATTATTTCAAACTCGGCGTAAATGAACATGTGATATTAACAAATCTCCATGACTTTTCCAAAACTTTTATGATTTAAGTTTTTTCCATGACTTTTCCAGGCCTGGAAATGACCATTTTGAAATTCCATGACTTTTCCACGTTTTCCATGACCGTAAGAACCCTGAAAGTGGGAGTTGGTCATGACGGTACAACCAAAAGACCTTTTAGTTTTCTTTCTCAAATTCTAGACGCGGTGAAGATTTTCAGCAGCAGGGCTGCAGCTGTACCTTTTGCTTTCGGCCTTCTCCTCATCCAAGCTCTTGAGGAATTTGTGGGCCAGGAGCTCTGGCGCCGTGGGAGTGTGCGTGATGTCCAGCGGGGCCGCCGGCGCCTCGCCGGGCTCCACCACGCCGTCGAACAACCTCTGTCTGAGGGACGGGCTGCAGGGCGTGGCACAGGCCGCTGCATCCGCACTGAGGATGGAGGACAGAGTCAAGGACAGAGCAAAGGAAGTCCTTTGTCCCCAGGGCCATTCAACTATACAACACCACGCAGAGAGGGGGGGGGGAGGAAGAGGGACTCTGCATGAGTCTACCTCCGTCTCCTCTCCTCAGCTATTTTCTATTTTTCCATCCCACTGTCCATATTTTTTACTCTTTTAATGTTTTTTGTTTGTTTTTACTCTTTTTGGCTACAATTACTTTGTGGCTATACAAGCCCTAAAGAGCAGCCTGCGGGCCAGCCTGTACTTCAGTATTGCACAGACTGGTTTATTTATAGCTTTTTGCACTATCCTCGTGGATATAAACACTCAATCAATGCACACTATATCTGTATGTAAGTAAGTAAGTAAGTAAGTAAGTAAGTAAGTATCTATCTATCTATCTATCAAAGGAGGCTTGTGACTTGCTTATATTAGTTCTTATTCTTTCCAGCAGTTTTTAATGTTAACATCTGAAAGACTGATTTTGTTTCCCTCTCTTACCCTTCCGTCTCTCGCTGCCTCTCTCGGTGTGTTTGTCTGAGGGCCTGGGTCCATTCCCCCGGGGGCTGGAAACCCCTTGAGGACCGCGTGGGGAGGTAAACCAGGATCTCCCCATCGTCCGTCACGGCGTCTGAAACAAACAAACAATCCCACGCCGTCAGACGGCAGCCCTTTCATCCAGAACACGCGTTTGGATATTATTCTAGACGACAGTAAAAAATACATTTCCCCGGAAAAACGAGTGCTGACCTTCACAGACCGGGGGTCCGGGGACCTGCCAGTCCTTCAGCTTGTGGTCGATGCAGATCACCAGCACGTCGTCCCAAGGAATCCGACTGAAGGCCGGACGCGTGTGCTCGTCGTCCCAGTGGCTCCTGGCGACCTTGGACTTGGGGGTCCGGGTGTGGCGGCGGCGGCCCTGGACCCGGTCCAGAAGGTTCTCCAGTCGCGACATGAGGACGGGCTGACCGCTCCGCGAGACCGGGATCTGGGCGGCGTAGCGAAAGATGGAGGAGCAGAGTGCAGACCACGAGTCTGGAGAGGAAGGGAGGGATGATTAAGGATGCAAAAGAGGGAGAAGTATCACGCGCGGATTACTGCTCTCCAAATCGACGTCTGGGCCACCGACCCGTAGCGGCCGGCTGCTCCCACGCCGGCAGCTGCAGGTTGAGGATGACCTCGCGGAGCCAGTCGAGGTGCTCGGCGGAGTTCCAGCCCAGGTGGGGGACGACGTCGCGGTTGTCGCTGAAGCAGAACTCGCCCGGCGGCCACGAGAGTTTGCCGAGATCCCGGGACGAGGCTTCGTCGGCGATGTGAGCCACGACGGCGTTGTACAGCTGGACGACGGGCGCTGGGCCCTGGGGGGGGAGGCGCGCCTCGGCCCGGTCCTGGCGGTGAGCGTGAACCCTGGGGCTGAACTCGCGACCCAGACCGGCTTCGACGAGCTGCACCAGCGTCTGGCAGGTGAGCGGGAAGGGAGGCGGAGTCCGGGCCAGCAGCCAACGGGTAGCCTGGCTCAGCTGGAGACACGGGGGGAGGGAGAGATTGAGGGGGGAGTTGGAGAAGAAGCTTTTTTTATAAAAATAAAAAAACATAAATCAAATTGCAACTGACGCAGCCAAAAGGAAGCCTGATCATTTATGAATCATGGGCCTACCAGGTGCATGCTGGTCCTGTACCTCCTCCTACATGTAACCACAGCTGCTCACAGTGTCACCCAATTATTGAACAAATGAACAATCAAAAGACTAAACACATCTAAACAATAACAAAGTACAATGAACTAAGAACTATCACAAGAAAAAGCTATTCTGATATATCAAAACATCTAAACCTACATAAGCATAAACAACCTGAAAGGTTAAACAATACTACTTGTCAATAAAATAACTGCTAATATTAAATAAATAGCCCCAACTGAAACCATCAAAGAAAATACATCGGGGAGTCCAAACCTTTTGGGATCGTGACCGAAAGATGAAGGTCATTGCATTATAGAATAAATGGGTTTATCACTTTCCTTTAATCATGTCTGTATGTGTGAATGTGTGTGTGTGTGTGTATGTATGCGTGTATGTGTGTATGCGTGTATGTGTGAATGTATGTGTGTATGCATGTAAGTGTGTATGTGCATGTGTGTATGTGTGAATGTGTGAATGTCTGCATGTGTGTACGTGTGTATGTGTGCGTGTGTGTGTATGTATGTCTGTATGTCTGTATGTGTGTGTGTGAATGTGTGTGTGTAAGTGTGTTTGAATGTGTGTATGTGTGTGTGAATGTGTGTGTATATATATGTATGCATGTATGTGTGTGAATGTGTGTGTGTGTGTGTATATGTATGTATGTGTACGTGTACGTGTGTGTGTGTGTGTGCGTGTGCGTGTGTGTGTGTGTGGTACCTGTTTGGACCCCTGCAGGTCGCTTGTGGTCTCTGGGATGAAGAAGAACATGTACTCCGATATCAGGCCCTCCTGGACCAGTGTGTGCAGCATCAGGGCTGAGGGACCAGGAGAGGAACAGATCAGATTCCTTCACTGCTTCCTGACAGTGTGTGTGTGTGTGTGTGTGTGTGTCCATTCCTTTCATCTCGTGGTCATCACCCACCGTCCTCTAGTGTCTGTGTGTCTCCGCTCTCCGGTCCTGGCACCAGGACGGCGAGCGGCAGCGGGCAGTGCCAGGCGCTGGCCTGCTGCAGCTGCTTGAGCTGCAGCAGCGCCGACAGCAGAGGGACGTCCTGCTCGTCGGGCGCCGGCTGCTCCGAGGCGGGCATGGCGGGAAGCAACACGATCAGAGCCTCCGTCCCCTGGAGCTCGCAGCGCTCCTCCGCTTTGGACAGGCCGTCTTCGGTGAGGGGGCCTCGGGACGCCTGGTGGGGGGACAAAATAACCCTGTTAGAGTGCTACACACGGGAGCTTTTCAATCTATCTAAAACAACAAACATGATATAGAGTACCACCTCGTTTCCGGTTAATATTGAGGCTCATTACACACATAGAACCCCCAAGGGAAAAGAAGGAGAGGGCGGCCGAGAAACACCTGGCGTAGAGACTGGGAGGCAGACGCCAAGAAAATGGGCGACACTTGTGGACAGCTTGAGATGTCAGGACCGAGATGCTCGGAGAACTCTTGTTTGCGGCCTAAGCCCCAGAAGGAGTAGTAGGCGATGATGATGATTACACACATAGGCATGTATGGTGTTTGTGAAGAGTCTGTAGTATTGATCATCAAAGTTGATTAGCTGAGATCTGTCTTATTTATATTTTATATAATATATATTAGAGCATTAATAAAAATAAAAGATACAAATAAAATATATATATATATATATATATATATATATATATATATATATATATAATTTTTTAAATATTTTATTTGTATCTTTTATTTTTATTAATGCTCTAATGTACTGCTGTGATCCTAAAATGTCCCCACTGTGGGACTAATAAATGAATAACTTATTTTATCTTATCTTGTTTAAATCATCTGTATCGTGCATTAGCATTCGACAACATCCAAACAGAACTATGCTGTTCCTTCTGGTCACATGACGTCTATTGTTCTGTCCATCCTGGAGAGGGATCCTCCAGGATGAACACTGAAGGTTTATTCACTTTTTTCTTTCTTTCTTTTCTATTTTTTGGGAGTTCCTCTTGATCCGATGTGAGGTCAAAGGTCAGCGATGTCGTATGTGTACAGAGTTTAAAGCCCTCTGAGGCGCATGTGTTTTTGTGGAGTATTGTGGAAGGACTTTCCTCAAGCACCACACGACGTGTACACGGGAATAACTCCCGTCCCATCAGCCGACCCGCTGACCTCCGTGTCTCTGCCCCTGACCGAGGCCCTCGTGTGGACGCTGCAGGCTGACCTTGATGCTGACGTGGACTCGGTGGGTGCGTTGTCCGTCATCCCGGAGCGTGTCGGTGACGCAGAGGGTCTGCAGCGTGCCGTCGGGCTGCTCCTCCCTCGCCTCCGACCCGCCGCCGAGCTTCACCTCCAGCCAGTCGGACAGGATCCTGAGGACGACGGACGGGGGGAGGAACACGCTTCATGAGAAAGTTCACCAGAAGGAATTTGAATTAAGCCCTAGAAAGGTAGTCAGGGTTCTTACACATTTTGACCAATGGATTTCCATGACTTTTCCATGATTAAACTGAAATCTCGGTATAAACATAGACAATTTAGAAAATGTTGCGTATTAATTGCGTACGCCGGCTTATATTTTGAGCGTCTTTCTTTAAAAATTCCATTCATTATTTCAAACTCGGCGTAAATGAACACGTGATTATAACAAATTTCCATGACTTTTCCAAAACTTTTATGATTTAAGTTTTTTCCATGACTTTTCCAGGCCTGGAAATGACCATATTAAAATTCCATGACTTTTCCAGATTTCCCATGACCGTACGAACCCCGGGTAGTCAAACGTCCACCGGGCCGGTGAGCTTCAGTCCGCACTGAAGTGTCGCTGCTTACCTGTCCGCCAAGCTGGCGACGCTCTCGTGGTCGCTCGGCAGGAGGAGAACAGCTTTCCAGAATATTCGGGCGGGTGGGTTGGAGATGTTCTCCGTCACCAGGGCCGGCAGGTCGAGAGGCTCCCACACCTTCTCGCTGAGAGAAACGCCAGAGAGAGAGGTCAAGTGACGCGGACCGCCTTCGTTAGTAGAGACCACGGCTCATGTTCATGGGCTCAACGGGTCTCCAGGACTTTTCCATGATTTAACTTTTTTTTTTCCCATGACCAAAAATTCTGTGAAATCTTGGGTGCATGAATGAAAAAGTGATGAAATGTCTTATTTAAACTAACTATGAGAATTCCAAGTAAATTAACATATTAATACAACACATTTCAATGACTTTTCCCAAACTTTTGGGATTTCATTTTTTTTTTTATGACTTTTCCAGGCTTGGAAATAAACATTTAAAAACATTACTTTTCGATGACCGTAGGATCCCGGACACACGTGTTCACGACTTACTCGAGCAGCCGCTGGTAGTAGTAGTGGACTCTCATCTGGTGGATTGCTTCTTCTCTCATTTTCAAAGATCTTAACAAAAAGAATAAATTACACATAAGATATCTACATATTCTTAAGATACGGTTGGAAAATTCATAAACAAATGTGTAGCGATTTACAAACACGTGTAGCGATTTACAAACACACGTGTAGCGATTTACAAACACATGTGTAGCAATTTACAAACAAAATTGTAGCAATTTACAAACAAAAGTGTAGCAATTTACAAACAAAAGTGTAGCAATTTACAAACAAAAGTGTAGCAATTTACAAACAAATGTGTAGTGCTCCACAAACAAATGTGTAGCGATTTACAAACAAATGCGATGCGATTTACAAACAAATGTGTAGCAATTTACAAACAAATGTGTAGCGATTTACAAACAAATGTGTAGCGATTTACAAACAAATGTGTAGCGATTTACAAACAAATGCGATGCGATTGACAAACAAATGTGTAGCAATTTACAAACAAATGTGTAGCGATTTACAAACAAATGTGTAGCGATTTACAAACAAATGCGATGCGATTGACAAACAAAAATCACATAGAAATGTATTTGTGATTTTTCTTTTGCATAAATCATCATTTATTCGTGTGCATCTCTAATGAATTTGTAAATCGAATATATTTGTGAATTGTTCTGACCACATGTGTGAGTCTCTCTGTGTGCATTTGCCATTCTTGAGCCCGATCTGACCCCGTGGGTAGGAGCCTACCTGGTGCTGGAGAGGGCCAGGGTGCCGGCGTTCCCCAGGTTGACCAGACCCCGGGCCAGGTCGGCCATGGAGGGCCGTGCGGGGGCGCTGGGAGCCAGAGCCTGCAGCTTGAAGCGCGGGTCCACGCAGCAGGGGGCGGCGGGGAAACCCCTCATCTGCCTCTTCAGCTGCCGACGCACCGCCACCACATCGCGCCACCTTGGCGGTGCGGACGAGAGGAGAAAAGATGAACGCGGTTCAACCGGAAGAAAAGAGGAGCGACGGAATGCACCGCTTCCCCAAACTCTGTTTTTTCCCTCACAGTGCTTAGTTTTCCACGACGATCTGAATATTTCTCGTTTTCTTACCTCTTGATATACTTGAGGATGCGCTGCAGCTCAGCTTCAAGGAGGTCTTCAACCAGCAGAGCGATGTCTGCATTCAGAGTCTCCTCCACCAGACTGGCGCAGACCTGCTCGGTGCATTTAGCGACGCACGTCGACTTCTCTTCCACCGCCTGCCTGAAGAACGGGGAGAAGAGGGTCCATTTAAACTAAGGACCCCTCAGTGACGTCGGAAGTAGTGGAGTCGGTCGTGTGACGTCACATGCAGACCACATCGGACTGTGAATGACTTCTAAAGCCTTACTGGATCTCAGCGGCGGCGGTCTCCTGGACGGTCTCGTCTGAAACCTCGTAGATGAGCTCCCTGCAGAGAGAGAAGCCGAACTGGACCAGCAGGACCTCGTGCTCCTGCCTCCTCCTGGCGCCGGCAGACATGGGAACGAAGGAGAAGTGGGAGGTGAGCTGTGGCCGATGAAGCTTTCCATCGTGGGTAGAGGTACAGGGACATAGGGGGCGTGAAGCCTCCTCCTCCTCCTCCTCCCTCCTCCCTCCTCCCTCCTCTCTCCTCCTCCTCCGCAGGACCCACCTGGCTTCTTCCAGCGTGTGTTTCTCGTCGGCGACGCGCTCCTGCTCCAGCTCCATCTCGGCGGAGGACATCGTCTGCAGCATCTGTCCCAACACCTCCGTCACCAGCGACTCCACCTGCACACTGCTCTCCCTGCAGGACCAGCGACGACAATCACGCAAAGAAGTCCAAACGGAAGCTCTCTGGTACACGACGGCTGCGTGGATACATTAATTGAACTCACGCGAGCGCCGTGGTGGCGTAGCTGGCGCCGGCGGCTGCGACCTCCATCACCGCTGCTCCGACCACCTCCTCAATCACACAGTTCAGTTCAGCCATGATGTCCTGCGAGGGGGGGGGGCACCGTCACACACATCCGATAAAACTGAACTGCATCTCGTTCATCATAGCTTTGACGAGCTGTAATTAAAACAGACTCGGCTCCTTTTAGCTATATTTTTCGTTTACGTTTTTTGCAATTTGATTCACTGCTAATTACTGCTTTTTATTTTGTAGTCTTTTTATTTTGGTGGTGATAATTTTAAATGCCCAATCCAAACATCAGCTAAATAAACTAAAAGATTAATAGTTTCCATTCTTTAGAATATTTAAATTTCGTAGTCTTTTAAAAACAGCGTAGGATGAAAACACACATTCCCACAGGGCGGGGAAATAAGTCATCAGATGGGTCGCTATCCGTTACTCACAAGACCCGGATTACAATCTGTGTATATATACACAATATGTTATAAAATGGATGGATGAGTAATATTGCAGGTGTTACACATTTTGACCAATGGATTTCCATGACTTTTCCATGACTTTTCCATGAATTTATACCAAATTTCCATGACCAAACATGAACAATTTAGTAAATCTTGCGTATTGAAAGCGTACGCCGGCTTACATTTTAAGCGGCTTTCTTAAAAAATCGGCGTAAATGAACAAGTGATAACAAATTTCCATGACTTTTCCAAAACTTTTATGATTTGAGTTTTTTTTCATGACTTCTGCAGGCCTGGAAATGACCATTTTTAAAATTCCATGACTTTTCCAGGTTTTCCATGACCGTAAGAACCCTGTTTAATGACTGCGAAGTAACTCCAGAGTAGACGTAGTGGAGTCTGTAGAGTGAAGAAGACTTCAGATGAAAGACTCAAGTTGAAGAGCCGAGTGCCCAGTGAGCAGCTCATGAGTAGCTCCCTCCCACCGCCCAGTCTACACGCCTCACGTCGGAGATAAAGAGCCCAGAGGCCCCGCCCACCTCGCTGCTGTACACCGGCCGAGGTTTGGGCGGAGGCGACGGCGGTCGGACCGGCTGAGGCGTCGGCTGGAACAGCTGCTGCTGCTGCAGGGCGACCTCCGGGCCGCCGTACGGCTCCCGGGACGCCGCCGGCTCCCCGGTGACGGCGGGAGGCGACCCGAACCCGGCGGGCGCGTCGGCCGGGTTCGGGACCTTGACTTCCACCTTGGCAGCAAAAGCTGGGAGGAGAATAAGAATCGTTATTTGATACGATTGCATTACTTGAATTACATCACAAAGGGGGTAACATGCGACTCTACTCTCAATATGAGCGAAGGTCACGCGTTAGTTATAGAAATTATTACATTTTAACAGGGTCGTTAATAATCCGTAACCGTCCCAACATTGCTTATTTCTTCAAATTCATTCGAAGGTGGCCCTGAAGTGTTTTATTCCAGTAGCTGAATTATATATATATATACACCGACATGGTTCGTTTCAGCTTCTCACAGGGTACTTACACATTTTGATCAATGGATTTCCAGGAGATTTCCAGTACTTTTAACCAAATTTCAATGACCAAACTGAAATCTGGGTATAAATATGAACAATTTAGAAAATCTTGCCTATTGAGAGCGTACGCCGGCTTACATTTTGAACGTCTTTCTTTAAAAAACACATTAATTATTTTAAACTCAACGTAAATGAACACGTGATCATAACACATTTCCATGACTTCTCCAAAACTTTTATGATTTAATTTTTTCCATGACTTCTGCAGGCCTGGAAATGACCATTTTAAAATTCCATGACTTTTCCAGGTTTTCCATGACCGTACGGACCCTGTTCTCGGCGTACACAAACAATGCCGCCCTGTGATTGGAGGAACAAAGACTTACGAGTTCCGGTGGAGGGAAAGAAGGAGCAGTTACCGTTAAACGGGCTGGGCGTGGACTCGGCCAGAGGGCCCTCCCCGCGGTACCGGCTCTGGGCGTCGAAGCTGCAGACGGGGGTGTGGTGGCGAGGGCCGGGCAGGGCGCCTCCGTGCACCACCTCGCCGATCAACACCGTTTTCTTGGCGAGGATGACCTCGGACTTCTTGTGGGCCAGAGGCAGATCGGGCTCCTGGTGGGCGATCCGACTCAGCTCCACCAGGCTGCGGACCGCGTACAGAATACATATCTACACTTCACACGGAGGACCGAAGGCGGCGGCTCGAGAAAATCTGTAAATAATTAACATTTAGCAGGGGGGGGGGGGGCAAGTAGTAGTCCCTCCGGCACTCACCCGTCGTTCACGTTGAGGCCGTACTGCTGGACGAAGTCGGACGTCTCCTCGGCGCTGCGGAACATCAGCATCCGGACGATGTCGTCCACGGGGAACGCCGTGGACCTCGGCCCCACGGTGTGGGCGATGTTCACGATGCTCAAGGCTTTCGCTCGGACCTGGAGGACACACAGACACGCGCAGATTTAAAAGAACGGAAATATTAAAAAAGGCACAAAGTTCTGCCTGCAACGTCAACCAAACGTCACTCGACTACGTCACTGGTATCCAGAGTTTGATCTATTTTGCTTTCAGACGAGTGGAAAGAAAACATCGAAATACACGTTCAGATGTTCATTTTACTACTTTGTCCATTTATATCTTAAGATTTGCCCTGAATTCTTCAAACTTTTGGATTAGATAACGCCTCATTTGCATATTCAAACATCATCTTTTCGTAAACTTTCAGTACAAATTGTCCTAAAGTATGTATCATCTGGGTAGTTTCATAGGTATTTCATCTTTTTTTAAGCCTATTCACATGTAGCGTAATTGATTTTACAATACATGATGACATTTTTTTAATTATTTATTAGATATCTCCACTTCAGCAGCACTTGCATAGATCAACCTTTCCAGTTTCATTCCTCCCTATATTCTGATGTTTTCTCCAGAGGGGTTTCTTCATTTATCTTTCAACGCCTAATTTATAAAACGTTATTCACAATTATTTGTCTATGTTCATGTTCATTGATGCTCATTTATTTTCTCATGCTCCTAAAGTCAAAGGAACTGATCTCAGGATGATGCCGGAACTTAAACCCGGCTAGGGCACATCTGAGGTCACAGCTGACTTTGTTGTTATTAGAATAGAATAGAATAGAATAATACTTTATTAATCCCCAAGGGGAAATTTGTGGACACAGTAGCACCAATAAACTAAACACACAAGAATAAAATATAAATAGAAGCAAGAAAGAAAAACTGTGCATAAACTATACAAGTGAAATATAAAATACAAAATAAAATATATATGTATATATATACACACACACAACATATATGCAAATACAGCAGTGTAAATTAAATAAAATATAGACAATGTGCAAAATGCAAAGTGTGTGTATGTTATTGCACTAGTTCCTGGCAAGAGACGCTTTGTTATAGTTATTAAAACTCGACCTGTGTGTGTGTGTGTAGATATATCCAGAGCTAAGCCCCGCCTCTGGCGGTCGGGAGCGATGAAGTAGAACTCTTCTGACGTGAGGTAATCAAACGCTTTTCTACCCTAAGAGGGAAGCGGCCTCTGACCTGGTTGAAGTATCGGTGCAGGAGGCAGCTGGCGAGGTAGGACGCGCCCTTGACCAGCTTGAAGAAGCGCACAAAGTTGTTGCTGTTGACCGCCGTGAAGGCCTGCACGGCCAGCTTCACCTCGGGGGAGTTACGCACCTCCTCGCGGTATTGCTCGACTTCACTGCGTGGACAACAGGGGGGGGACATGGAAGTGGTTATGTACCGGCTAGGGTGAGGCAGGGTTCTTACACATGTTGACCGATGGATTTCCAGGACTTTAGACAACATTTCCATGACCAAAAATGATGTGAAATCTCCATGTATACACCAGTATATACAGGGTTTTTACACATGTTGACCAGTGGATTTCCAGGACTTTAAATCAAATTTCCATGACCAAACTGAAATCGTGGTTTAAACATGAACAATTTAGAAAATGTAGCGTATTGAGAGCGTACGGCGGCTTATGCTTTGAGCGTCTTTCTTTAAAAAACATATTAAATATTTCAAACTCGGCGTAAATGAACACGTGATTATAACACATTTCCATGACTTATCCCAAACTTTTATGATTTAAGTTTTTTCCATGACTTTTCCAGGCCTGGAAACGACCATTTTAAAATCCCATGAACCCTGTGAGGAGCTGGGGCGCGATACGCAGTGGATGCAAACACGCATGCCCCAGAAGATGTGAGAAATAATTTAAATATGCCAATTACTTTAAAGACACACTCTACACAGGGTTCTTACACATTTTGACCGATGGATTTCCAGGACTTTTCCAGGACTTTAATCCAAATTTCAATGACCAAACTGAAATCTCGATAAAAACATGAACAATGTAGAACATTGTGCGTATTGAAATCCTACACCGGCTTATATTTTGAGCGCTTTTCTTTAAAAAACATATTAATTATGTCAAACTCGGCGTAAATGAACATGTGATTATAACACATTTCCATGACTTTTCCAAAACTTTTATGATTTAATTTTTTTCCAAGACTTTTCCAGGCCTGGAAATTACCATTTTAAAAATTCCATGACTTTTCCAGGTTTTCCATGACCGTACGAACCCCGTCTACAATTAATTCAATGACCCGTGGTCAGCACGTCTGCTCATGTGTGCGCCCGTGGACTGACCGCAGGATGTCGCCGTCGTTGAGCCGCAGCAGCACGCTGTACTGGCGGAACTCCGCCTCCAGGGGGCAGTAGACCTGGCGCATGGCCAGGTCCTGGTACATCTCCTTCAGGCTCTGGAGGCACTTGGTCATGTTCTCGTTGTTGATCTTGGCGTCGAACGTGGACAGGCGCTCCTCGCAGAGGTGGTGGGCGCAGTGCACGTGGAAGCGCGTGCACTTCTCGATCAGCGACACCGTGAGAGGGCAGCACAGGTGCTGCTGGGTGATGTCCTGCCGGCGGGGAGAAGAAGAGGAGGCCGTCAGTCCGCCGCGCCGCAACTGCGACGAAGACGTCGGGGAGCGGGCCGTTACCTTGCGGATGGCGCGGGTCCGGTTCCAGACCAGGTCGTACCAGTCCCGGTAGTTGTCGTGGCCCTGGTCCAGGATCTGGGTCACCAGGTAGTCCATGGTCATGCTGAGCACCGGCAGGGGGCGCAGCTCATGGGGCAGCGGCTCCTCCTGGTCCGCCGAGGAGCGACTGTATTCCTTGATGGCCGCCGAGTGATCCACCTGGTCGGGGGACAGCAGGTTAGGGGATTATCGTTGGGTCTACACAGAGTCCCTCCCTCCTGTCTGTGAGGTACTTGGAAGCCCCCACTTGCAGAAACATTAGATTTCAATATATATACACAGACACACACACACACACACACACACACGTACTGCAATGGGATCTTATTCCACCAATGGAGTAATATGCAGAAGGATGCAAATATCCAACCAATGGAACTAGATAACGTAAACAACTAAACCTCAGAATGCCACAGGAAAACAAGACGGTATTCCTTCTTCTGAAGGTGGGACAGAAGCTTTGAGGACGTTACCATCTCGGTGTCGGGGAGCACCTCGAAGACGCTCAGCTGTTTCCTCGTTTCCCTCATGTAGCGCTCCTTCTCCGGACACATGTCAGGACACGTCCCCACGAACACCTTGGACAGGTCCAGGTCCGTCCTCTTGGGCCGACCTGTGGGGGCGGATGACGCGCTCGGCAATCAGAGGATGCACTCGGACAGACGCGTCGGCGTTAAAACAGGAGTACCGGGAGCAAAGCGAAGTACCGCTGTGGACGGTGCAGCAGCGTAATGCCTTTCAGACGCCTCAAAGGAAGGTCCACTTAAGAAAAGAAAAGCTCCTGCAGTCGGCTCAGAATCATTCAAATATACATTATTATTGCTAAAAGTGAGACTTGGTTAACTAATGAAAAGGGTTTTGAGGAGGGGGGGGGGGGGTAGCAGAAAGACTTTCAATGTAAAGTAATCGATAGCACAGTTGATGATATTCTGGAGAGTTTGACGATTGAAATTCATTCTAGTAATTTTAAGAGAATATTTGAGTTGCATTTAATTATTATAATTAAATAAATCATAAAATGTATATAAAATAAAGATATATTTTTATTTTATTTTTTATTTTATGTAAATGTTCTGATTTATTTGATTGTAATAATTTAGGATGGGAATATATATATATAATATATAAGCATGTTTTGCTTCTACCTATAGCTTTTCAGTCTTTCCGTTTTGTATATTATAGAGAATAATATTGTATTGCAATGATTGACTGAATAAAATACACAACAACAACAACAAACAACAATTTATCCAAACTGGTGATGTTCCCAGGCTCTTCCACTGCTCCTTAAATACCAAGGATGGATTAAATGCAGAGAAGAATTTCCCCACTGAGGGATTAATAAAGAGTTAATAATGATTATTACTGTAGGTAATACACACCGGCTATGGCTAAGTACGTCATGCCACCTCACTTCACGTACACCAATAAATTAATATTGTATTCAATCCATCCCTTTCATGCTCTCACGGCTGCACTAGATGGTGTGTGTGTGTGTGTGTGTGTGTGTGTGTGTGTGTGTGTGAGCGCGTTGGCTTAACCTTGACGCAGGATCTTGTCCCTCTGCTCCAGGAGGCGGAACTTGTCCTCGGCGGTGTCCGCCGTCAGGCCGAGGAGGTGGAGGAGGGAGGAGGGCACCGGGCGCTCCGAGCTCTGGGGCTCCGAGTCAAACTGCAGAGACTTTGCGATCGACGGCTTCTTCGCCGGAGAACTGACACGCACGAAGAGACGGTGGCGTCAGTTAAAGGAAGGCTTCGTTCCAGTTTGACGAAGGCGGAAAAGACGCGTTAGTCACACGGACTTCCACGCGGGGGCCTCTGGCCCGTGTGAGCGTACCTGCGGCTGAAGGCCATCAGACTGCTGAGTGAAGGTTTCCTGAGTGGGCCGGTAACAGACCTGGACCCTGAGTCCTCTTGACTCCCTCCCTCCGCCTCCTTCTCTGCCGCCGATCTGCTCCCTTTCTCGTCTGGACCTGATGCGCAAAAAGCAACACAGTGACTCACGGCAAATAATGAAAAAAGGGTAATGGTGAGATGAAGTTAAAAAGAAATATAACACCTTTACACTAGTAGCACTTGAATGGCTCTTATTGTGGTACTTTTGTAGTTTGACTATGTTGAGGAAATGTTACTTTCTGTATTTTTGTTGTTCTTAGTTTGTACTCTAGGTTGATGCACGTATTGTAAGTTGCTTTGGATAAAAGTGTCTGCTAAATGGCATGTGATGTAATGTACAAACATTTGGGGCTCATTTATGGAATTTCTGGAGGGGGAAGAGTTTGTTGCAGTGCTGTAGTCTATCGTTTCCCCTTTTTATATTTTTGTATGTACGTACGTATGTGTATATATATATATATATATACACACACACATGTGTGTATGTGTATGTATGTATGCGTGTATATATATATATTTATTTTTATTACTTTCTCTTTTCTTTTGGTCCTCTTTTATTTTTTCTCTCACAAGTCACATTTAAGGAACGTTGGAGCATTCCATTTGTCGGTTAATATATGTATCTATTTGTGCATATGTATATATGTCATCTTCTATTGTTATCGTTTGGTTCTCTGTTGAGGAACAGTCAGTAACACTTAACAAAAAATACTGAGGATATTGATATCTCTATGCCTATACGTTATTTTGTTGTGCCTTTTGGTTTTGTTTTGTTCTGTCTTTTGTTTGTTTGTGCATTGTGGAAAAAAACAACAATACAAATATTTGTCCAAAAAAATGGTGAGATGAAGCTTTACGTCACAAAGTCAGTATCGATACAGCAGAACGGAGTCTATTTATTGTCTGTTTATTTATTAATTATTTAATTTTTCACATTAATGCCTTTTACCTTTCTTTAGTTATTTCACTTTGTATTTAATGCTCATCATTTGGTTGTACGTAGTGTGATTGTTTGTTCCTTCCCTCCCTCCTCATTGGCTCCTACTCATATATATATATATATACACACTTCTTTTTTTTTTTCGATGTCAAGGAATAACCTGTTTGTTGAAAATGCAAAAAAACAAACAAAAAACAACAACTGTGTCTGTGGGGTGTCAAATATATTTACTCTGCTTCTTCTTCTGCCACGAGAGGAAAAGCTCGTGTCGGTGTAGAAGTTTGCCTCTCTTTTTCGCCCTTGCCGCCGATGCCTAAAAGAGAGTTAACAGTCACAGAATACAACATTTTAAAAAGTGGACACACAGATCGCTCCACTCCGGCCACAAAGAGCAGCGCGAGTATCGAGTTACACGGACGGGGATTTGGCCACTCGACGCAGCCAGAGTACGGAGAGCTGCGTCTACTCACATGGTCATTAAAGTGCACGATGGCCAGGTTCTTGGCCGGCCGACAGAGGACCTTAGAGACTTTGCCGAAGCGTTCGAAGTGCTTCTCGATCACGTCCTTCTTGTTGAGGGACGGAGGCACGTTCCTGCACTGGATGGCGGTGCAGTCGGCGGCGCACATGCCACTCAGGCTCTCCGAGCTCTTCCTGCGTCTCTCCGGGGTCGCGGGGCCGGGATTCGAGGCTGGAGCCGGCGTCGAGTCTGGAGAGGATTACAGACACGGACACCGGGATGAGCGAGAGAGTCAAGAGGATGAGGACATCCGTCTGGTCTTCTTCTTTTCTTTAATGTATACATGTTATCATTCCTAATAATCATAAAGCAAACTAAGATCTCAGATGATGAGGATTTGCAACAAAAATAAATATGCAGTTAAAAAATGAAATGACACAATTGCTTTGGGTCATTTTGATCGTGCAGTTGTGTTTTATAGTGCATAGACGGGTCAGAACTTCATATACAAAAAGCAGGGAACACACAGTATGTACTAGTGTACCGTCTCACCTGACGGTTCAGCCGTGTCCAGCCCTTCCCTGGGCAGCGGCTGCCCTGTGGGTGGAGTAGCAGCTACGTCGGGCCCCTGGTCGTGAACGTTCTCGCTCTCCGGCTCCTCCCACGTCGACCCCTGCGGGTCAGTCTCCTTCGTGACCTCTCGGCGAAGACCACTCAACGCTCTCCCGAATAAGCCCGGCGGGGGGCAGCGGGACCTCATCAGGGGCCTCTTTGAAGGATGTCTTGGTGCGTCTGCTACTGCCGGAACATCCTCCTCTTCATCCTCCTCCTCCTCCTCCCCTCCTGCGGCAGGCTTCTCCGGGACCACGCCGGGGAACTTTGGATCTTCCTTTCGCTTTATGCCTTTACCAAGTCGTGCAAATACACTTATCCCTCCGAGGCCCTCGGGACCTCTCCCTTTCTCCTCTGGACCAGTCTCTGCTCTCGCTTTGAAGTCGCCATACGCTGGAGGCAGGCCGACATTGGCTCCTCCAAAGGGGCTTTTGGCCGGGGGCTGGTGGGCGTTGGATAAAAAGCTGAACGTCGACGGCGTGGTGGGCTCGGTGGTAGAGCCCTTCGAGCTGGAGCTGGAGGGAGCCGCCGGCTGGGAAAAGGTGAACTGCAGCGTGTGGGAAGGAGCCGACGGTGCGTGGGTACTATTGGGCTGAGCGGAGATGGAGGGCGCTGCGCCCGGCTGCGAGAAGCTGAAGCCCAGCTGGCCGGCCGGAGCCCCAGAGAAGCCGGAGGAGGCCGCGGTGCTGGAGGCCGCCTGGGACCCGCCGCTGCCGAAAGGCGAGCCGGACATCGCAGTGGTTTGGGGGTGAGCGGGCTCGGGGCTGACGTTGAGGATGGGCTTGAACACCGCCTCGGTGGCGGGCTTGAAGCTGTACCCGGACGGTCCGAAGCCGCCGCTCGGGTTCACACCGGGAGCCGTGCCGAAGACGCCGGTAGACGCCGGCTGTCCGAACACGGACTGGCCAAAACTCAGCGGCTGAGGTTGCCCCAAAACAGCGGCGGGGACGGGGGCCATCTGCGGAGCGGCAAACCCAGAGGGCTGTTGGCCAAACGCCGGCGGCTGCTTGACGAACCCAGCGGCCGGCTGGCTGTAGCTGGGAGGCTGGCCGAACGCGGACGGCTGTGCGAAGGAAGGAGTCTGGCCAAACCCTGACCCGTGGTCCGGCTCAGCGGGCTGTCCGAACGCGGGAGCAGAGCTACTCCCGAAGCCCGTGCTGCTCATTCCCAATGACGGCTGACCAAAGGCTGGAGCCTGGCTCGTCGCAGGCGTGGAGATGGGCTGTGCGGGCTGTCCAAAGATAGCGCCTGAGGGCTGGTTCAAGACGGACGGCTGCCCGAACGCCGATGTCGCAAAAAAGCCCACCGACTGGGGCCGAATGCCAGAACTTTGTTGTCCGAACGACGGGAACAAGCCGGTCTTCGCGGCGTTGCTAGGGGCTTGGAAAGCTCCGCTTTGGGGGCTGCCGAACGGATTGGAAGGATTCATGGCGACGATGTATATCCGCGGGTGTCCAGTACCCTTTGTTATTTGTTGATGTGGATGTTTCTCACCCAGCCATTCAGGCGCCAGAAAAACGCAACACCGTCTCTCAAAGTTGTACCGTTCTTACTTCCGGTTCCGGTCCGGCGGCTCTTTAGGTCCCCGGTGGATGCGGACTCTACTTCCGCTCTCGCCTACGTTGCGACCGGTTTATCGCTCGAATGAACGCGGGGGAAGGGGCCGCTCTCCCGAGAAGACGGAGTATGTTTGACTCCCAACTGGAGTGTAATATACAAAACAACCGGAAAACATCTTAAATAATGCGGTTGGGGTTCTCCGTGTTGCGGTGTCACCTTGAATTCTGCCGGCCCCGGAATGACTGAACGTCGGTCAATTCTACCGCAAAGCCGACCAACTCTAATTATTAGTTCCATTTAATTACAACTGTTTATTTTTGTTTTGTAGCAATAACCAATGTCTCTTTTTTGGGGGTATTTTTTTATATAGCTATTTAAAAGCTATTTTCTCCGTTTGCGCCGGATTAAAAACATGTCGGTAGTATTGCGGAACCTCCAAAAGGTGGTGCCTCTGCGCCGCGCCAGGCTGCGCAAGGACGTGGACACGCTGCGGCACATCCTGGGCGTCCACAAGTTCGACCTGGGCATCGTCTGTGTGGACAACCACAGGATCCAGCAAATTAATAAGATCTACAGAAAGAAAAACGTGCCCACGGATGTCCTCTCGTTTCCATTTTACGAGGTAAATATGTTACGTGTTGACTGCTCACGTCACGTATTATTTCCCCTTCCTGGGTTCCTTTTGCTTGGACTTCGCAGTTAAAGCGACACTATGTAACTTTTCCCCTGTAGCGCCCCCTTCAGGTATTTAACGTTTACTTCAGTGTCGTGAAATTGTGGCTCTCGAGCCATATACAGGGTTCTTACACATGTTGACCGATGGATTTCCATGACTTTTCCAGAACCAAACTGAAATCTCGGTTCATACATGAACATTTAGTATTTAAACAATGTGAGATCCAAAGCATACAACATACATTTAATGAAACAAATGAATAAGAGACAATATTTTATTTAAAGAATAAACATTTGTTTCCCGAGCTAGTGTCACCGAACTTTCCAGTTACGGCGCAGTTAAGGTGCGGGAAAAAAAAGTGTGCGCCAGTATGAGAGCGTATGCCGTCTTATAGTTTGTCTTTCTTTCTAAAACATATTCATTATCTCAAACTCGGCATAAATGAACAAGTGAATATAACAACATTTCCATGACTTTTCCAAAACTTTTGTGATTTAAGTTTTTTCCATGACTTTTCCTGGCCTGGAAATGACCATTTTAAAATTCCATGACTTTTCCAGGTTTTCCATGACCGTAAGAACCCTGCATATATGGCTCTTCCGGCTCGTGATCTCACAGCTGATCGATGCGAGCTGCCTGTTCTATCATTTCATGCTACTTGTCGAGAACTGCTACCTTGTGGTATTGCGCATGCGCCGAGTCGATTTTCCGAGTTTTGTTTGACACGCCCATAATGTTTTGCAACCCTGTCAATGCACGTCTGATAACGGGGAGTGACATCCTCAAAATCCAGATTATTTCCCTAGTTAAAAGTACATTCAGCATGTATATTGTACAGGTAGTAATAATATGTAGTAGTGACATGTAGATTAATGAGTGATAAGCAGTTGCTATTTCTTTTGTGTCAACAAATTATTGTAAAGATGAGTTTGTTCACATTATCATAATAAAGCACTGGTTTATTATGAGGGTATGTAGTGTTGAAGATAAACACTTTAACAGTGAAAAGTGAAACATTGAACTTTGAAAAAAAGCATATTGTGATAGTACAACGCGGCATGTCATTCTGTCTGTACGCGTCGCGTAGTGGAGCAAATAGTCACCTGTGAGCGTGGACTGGCACTGGCAACTTTTTTCAAGCTGTTATTTTAAGGTGGAAAAGTTACATAGTGGGGCTTTAACAACGGACCTGACTTTGTTGTGTTTAGGACCTGAGGCCCGGCAAGCTGCCGTGCCCCCTACACAGAGACGAGCACAACCTCGGGGACATCTTCCTGGGGGTCCAGTTCGTGATGACGCAGTGTAAAGAGGACTCTCTGGATCTGCACGGGGTCCTCACTGTGAGTAGCCGCGCCGCTGGACGCCATGTCTGACGTTGTCTTGGTGACACTGGCTGAAGCTGACCGCTCCCCTCCCGCCTCGCGCTCTTTAGGTCGTCACCGCGCACGGCATCTGTCACCTGCTGGGCTACAGACACGAGACGGAGGAGGAGTGGACTGAGGTTTGTTAGTAAATGGACATTATTATGTGAAATGTCTCAGTAGGGGATGTAGCCACGCAGATGGCGGTCAGGTTTGGTTGTACGTGTTCAAATTAGTGACATTTCTGCCCCCACACAAGTACAATGTGCTATTTATTGTAACCCTCCTGTTACCTCTGGGGTCAATTTGACCCCATTCAATGTTTAACGTCTCTAAAAATCTGCTTCATATTTCATGACTTTTCCTAATTTATTTAGGACAACTGGGAAAACATAAAATGCACATGATGATATGTTTTCACTGTCCTGAACACAACTTGTATCCATCTGTTCTTCGGGGTCAATTTGACCCCAGGCGTAAAACATATAAGGAATATCAACTATTTATTTTATTTAAAGGGCTCTTTATTTTTCAACGAACAAAAAAAAAACTACCCGACACTTAAACTTGGGAAACTATATTAATTCTAATCATTTTCTGGAGGTGTTAATTGCTGTGGTCAAAAAAGGGTAAAAGATGATGGTAAATTTGAAGGTAACAGGAGGGTTAAGCAGACTGAAAAAGGTGTGCGTGCACACACACACACACACACACGCTGGCCCTTTAACTGTAAAACACGTGTGCAAACTAACAGGGGAGAACTCTTCATTCGTCAGTCTATTTCTCTTAAGATGGCTTGAGCTTAACGTGCATGTTTAACTCTCTTAACGCCCCCCGCATTGATGCAGATCTGTATGATTTGTGTTTTTTTTTTTTTAATTTTTTTTTGTCAAACCGTAAATAAGTTGCTTTCAAAATGTGTTGCAGATGCTGCAGAAGGAAAGCTACATCCTTAGCGAGTACAACAGACTCACAGGGAGACATCTGGAGCCACTGATGAAGAGATGCAGTCAGGATAGGTGACGAGGACCGGCCAACTGGACACTGTTCCCTACACCGTGGGGGTTCATTACCCTGACTGGACTCGCCTCGACCACTACCTGCAGCTGCTGCTCGAAGGACTTCAACCCCCCGGCAACAGTACGAGAAAAAGCAGTTTGGTTGCGGATAACCTTGAAATTAAAGTCTGTGCACTTTCACTGTAATCTTTTTTTATTTATTTATTTATTAAAATCTGCTTCAGGAAGAGTTGTGTAAGAAGGGTAGGAAAGAAAAACAGACATTTGACCCTCTTTATACAGCATTTTGGGACGGGATGTTCAGGGCAGTGTTTCAGAAATGGAAATCCAAGACTTGCATAAAAAAAAAAAAAGAATCAATTTATAAATGCACCTGCTGTTCTAGCCAGGTTTAATATGTTAACCGTGCAAGTGCTCGACTTGAAGGATTCTACAAGTGCACACTTCCTTAAACTGTCTATCAAGAATATCAATTGGTCATTCAAGATGTTTTATTTTTATTACTATATATATATATATATAAATTTCTGTTTGAGAAGAGTTAATTTGATGTGGTCTGAGTGTTCAAGATCACACATTAATCAGTGTGTACATCTTTACAGTGGTAACGAAACAAACAAGCTGAACAACCAGCGTCTGGTACACAAGCAAAGCGCCCGACGGGCTCGTTGAGCAGGGCGAGCGGAGGGCGACGTGTCGAATACTGAATACTGGCCGTAAATATGGAGAATTCAAAAGCGAGCGGTCCTGGGGGTCGAGTATTAATTCATTTTGCGATGGCGTATATTGATGAGTTGATTCACATTTCAACCCTATGCTGCAATAAATAGAAAATCTGTTGGCTTTTTATAAAGAGAAAAAAAAAAAATTGTACTTGCACAAACGTTCCAGAGCAAGGAGGTTGCATGAATTTCAAAGTAAAGCTTGTATGTATATATATATATATATATATAAAAGTGTTTTTTTTGGGAGGCACAAAGTCAAAATCCCAAAAGAATAAAAGGTAGTCTACTGAGAAAAGCTCAGTTAAAAAAAACTGTCTTTGTCGTTAAGCTTACAGATCTTTTAAAAATCTATAATATGGAGACGACCACGCACACACACAAATTAAGTTTATAAGTCAAGCACAGAACACTTTGAAAAACATCCACACGCTCTGACAGAAAGCTGATTTCTGAATTGGCCAGTTTGCGCCAGAACATAAATATTGCACCAAATGTACCCGCTAAATACAACACCCCCCCTCTAACTCTATAATAGCTTATACTCCAACATAGAATATATCTTTATTTAGTTTATATGGTAAATAAAGAGTCTGCAAAAACATACAATCCATGACAGGCCAGTAGCATCTGGTGTCCCGGTAGTTGCATTTTAAGTGAACGGCTTGTAAAGTTGAAGAAGTGTGTAAAGAAAAGAAAGAAAGAAAACTTTACAAAACAGTTGTTTGATTAAAAAGCAAAGGAAAAACTCCGGCCCCCGAAAACATGAAGGCAGAATTTAATCCACTGAACTTTTTTTTTTTTTTTTTTTTTTTTTTTTTGTTTACTCCATTTCTCGATCTCTTAAAGAGTCTCCACGGTGTAGTACCCGCGTTGGTATTCACGGGTGATAAGTTAGCGGGGGGGAAGTTGAGCGTTTGAGAGAGGAAAAGAAGTTCCTGGAGACGCCGCTAAAAAAAGTACGGCGAACAGTAGTACTGGAGTTTGTTCAGAGCGGAGGGGGGAGGGGGGGGGGGGGGGGCTCAGAGGGGCTGCAGGACGTTCCTCGCCGCCTCTGCAGTGGCGCCGACTCCAGATCTCTCCATTTCAGACAGCTGCTCAAACACATCCCTGAGGAGACACGAGGCGCGACCAAAAACAACCGGTCAGAGCAACGTCACTCGCCTCATCACAACGCGGGGAGCGCCGCCCCCCTTTAGGGGCGCCGGTGCGGCGGAGCGCTCGAGTCAGGACGGCGAGAGGAAAACACTCACTTGTGCATGTAGAAGAAGATGTAGCCGCTGCAGTCGCGGTCCCGCTGCACGGCGGCCTCCTGCGTGCGCGACACGTCCAGGTCGTTGTAGGTCAGCCACGACTGCTTCTTCATGTCGTACACGTCGCTGATGTAATGGCCTGCGGGGGGGAGGGGGGGGGGGGAGTTGTTTGAGGACAAAAGAATACACCGACCGACGTACAACATGCGGCCATTCGAGTCAGCCTACACACACACACACACACGCGCACTCACCAGAGGAGGAGCTGTTCCCGATGTGACTGACGACACTGATGAGTCGAAAAGAGTTGGCCGAGTCTCCGCTCTGCGAAGCACAACATTTATAATCAAGTTACGACAGTGTAGTAAAAGTACAGCGAGAAAGGTACACCGCTACTCTCTTTAATGCAGGGAGGGTGTTTACTGGATGTGTCACACGCACACACACACACACACACACACACACACACACACACAGTTACCTCAGCGTTCCTCTTCAGGTTCTCAGTCTCCGCGTCCGTGTACTCCATGTCCAGCACGTCCTCGTTGCCAGAGTCTTCGTCCGAGCACAGCAACTCAGGCAGAGAGTTGTTAAACTCTGTCGGGGAGAAAGAGATGTTGACAATGAGCACACGGCATTCTGTCGCTTCACACGCAAAGTTACCGCCCTGAAACCTTTTGCTCGGGTAAAAAGCAAATGGAGAAATGAAACGGAAAGTATTCAGACCCCTTTTAAATGTTCACTAAAATCAAAAAAGTTCATTTTATTTCTCACTCAGCGCCCCATCTTGACAGAAAAAAAACAGACATTTAGAAATTGTTGCCAATTTATTAAAAAAGAAAAAGTGAAATATCACATAAGACTGCCTGATCATTATCAGAATGTTTGTATGTCAGTAAAAGTTGGACTCCATTGCTGATCACAATTATTGACACTATTTTTGATTTTATCAAATGTCTGCAATGAAACAAAGAGTGAAACATTTCACGGGGTCTGAATACTTTCCGCACCCTCTGTAATATAAAACGCTAGGACACGGATGATTCGCTCGATCCATTAAATCGAGGCCTCCACATGTTTTGTCACCACATCGAGACGCCGATACTCGAGCTGCGAGGTCAACGGACTCCTTTGAAAAGTCACCGTGCCCGTCTTCCTTTGCCAAAACTTCGGCTCAACTCTGGAGCGTTATTCTGCCGAGCGAGTCCGCGACACGGCATCTTCACGTCGGCTCTCGGCTCGAAGCCTCGTCTAGACGGTAATGTCCAGGGTTTAACGTATAATACTCAAATATCCACCGGAGACGAGCGCTGCCAACGGAAAGCGGCACCAGACTGAATATCCACGGTTCTCTTTCCGCCCGGCGACAGCCAGCAGGCGTTTGCTTTCCAGGGATCCTCGGAGCTCCCCGAGTCGCTCTTGGCTCATACCTTGCAAACTGAGCTCGGTGGCCCTCTTCAGGTCGTCATCCTCTCTCAACTCTTGGGCCTCCTGTGTGGGGTGAAGTGGGTAGACACACACACACACACACACACACAGTAGAACAATGAGATTTGGGACACTTTTTGGTCAGACTGCCGTGACGTAAGCTTGTCGTTTACTTTCCAGTAAACGACCAAAGTGCGCACGCAGCAAGTCTCCCAGAGCCCCCCGTGGAGGTCATGTGGTCTTACGTGCTCCTGGAGGCTCTGAGCCAGGGCCTGCTGCAGCTCCTGTTCCTCCCTCTCCTGGTCCAGACTGTACTGCTGGACCCAGTCCAGCTCGCCCTGCTGCTGCTGCTGCTGCACGCCCTCTGGCGTCTGGTTCTCCTTGTTCTCGTCCATGGTCAGGTCCAGGGAGTCCAGCACATCTACACCAGATCGAGGCGTTTGATTTCATAAAGACTCAATGAATAAACCCCATTTCCAGAGCGGCTGAACCCGAAGAGGAGGCTGGACTACCTGAAGGCTGTTTGCTGTCCGTCTCCAGCAGGTCGGCGTGGTAGGCCAGGTCGTGGGCGTCCGAATCGCCAAAGCCCGTGTCGGGGCTGCTGGTGGGCTGGTCCTCCAGGAGGGGAGGCGGAGCCGAGAGCCCCGCCTCTTGGCGACTCATCTCCAGCACGGCGGCCAGCATCTCGTCATCGTTTATGCCGCCGAAGTCCGCCGACTCCACGGCTGCTCCTCTCTGAGGACGCAGGAGGCGGTGGGTAAACGGCGATGGACAAAGGGGGGGGGGGGGGGGGGGGGGGGGGATAAACCGACACGTTGGCGACGCCCCACCTCTTCCGGTCGGTCGTCGTCGTCGGGCGGACAGCTGCTGAGGCGCCGCTTGCGACTCGCCATGGCCTTTCGGTTCTCTTCTTCACAGTCGGAGTCCAGGAGGAGAGAGCTGCAGCTGGAGTTGGCCACTTTCCCTCCAATGCGTCTACACACACACACACACACACACACACACATAAAAGGAGAACATTCATAAACAACAAAAAGGAAATCATGTGCACATTTTAGGACATTTCTGTAGTCATGCTTCATGTAACGCCTTTTTTTAAAAGTTTTAAACTACTACACTAACACACTTCAGAGCTTTGTTAAAGTTTATGGGATCATGTGGCTGTGAGTTTCTTTCTTTCTATTTTTTTTTAAAGTTCAGCCTCTGCTCCCGCAATAAACCGTGTAGAGAAAATACAAACGTGTTCCTCTTAAAGCCACAACGTTGTCGCTGCCATTTCAGCACGAAATCAGCCTCGCGTGTTGTTTGAGAGCTCTGGCTCCAACATTACGTTCGTACTACTTTCTACCGCCTTCATTCTCAAGAGGAGACCAGAGAGTAGAACTCTGGGTCACGTGGGCGTTACGACGAGGACGGAAGGCGCTTAAAAAGATGTCATAATATGTCATTTGATGGCAGTCACGTCCTCTGGAATGCAACAGTGCGAGCGTCATTACTTCAGTACTTACCGAGGAGGCGCCGTGGAGGAGTTAACCAGCTGAGACGTTTTGAGTGTTCTTGACCTTTGAGAGAAAAGAAAACACGTGAAATATTTACAACCCTTTACCTCATCAAACCCCACTGGAAGCATCCCAAAAAAACTCTTGGGTGCAATAACCCAGAATGTGATTAATGTAATGGCGTTCATAGGACTCCTCTCACATGGCGGTCTGGGAGCTCCAGCCGAGGCTCAATGGTGGCCGCGTGGCTTCGGCGCAGTGGGACAGCAGCGTCAGGTACCGGGGGATCACCACCTGCTGCCCCAGCTTGCTGTTCATGGACAGCTGAGCGTTGAAGCTGTAGCGCTTCAGGTGGAGGATGAGCACCCTGCGAGGGACACACACACACACACACACACACACACACACACACACACACACACACACACACACACACACACACACACACACACACACACACACACACACACACACACACACACACACACACACACACACACACACACACACACACACACACACACACACACACACACACACACACACACACACACACACACACACACACACACACACACACACACACACACACACACACACACACACACACACACACACACACACACACACACACACACACACACACACACACACACACACACACACACACCGGGAGGGAGGGCTGTTATTCCACCGGTGACCAGCAGGGGGCTCGCGGGGAGTACCCGCCGGGGTTGAGACGCAGCTTGAAGTGAAGGCGCCGCCGAGCGTGAATACCTGGGCAGTTTGCTGAATTTATGCATGACAGTCGCCGATTTCCCGTTGCACTTTTCACACGAGTACTCAATTTCCTCCATCTGCGAAAAGAGAAAAAGAAAGTAACTTCTATTGTTACACATTTTAATTGTTATGCATCTAGTTGAGACCCGTTACTGAGTTAAAGCCCCACTATGTAGTTCTTCCCTTGTAGCGCCCCCTTCAGGTATTTAACGTGTACTTCAGTGTGGTAAATACCCAGTTACGATAGATCAGGTGTCGTGAACCTCTGGCTCTGAGCCATATGTGGCTCTTCCGGTGACGCATATGGCTCTTTTGAGTTTGAGTTAAAAAATTATAATCTCCTTCGCCCCCTGTAACTTTCTCTCTCCTCCAGATGACAGCAGCAGTAATGTCAGGTCCCTTTCTTAAAGACGTCTTTGTTCTTTTATTAAACTAAACGTCTGTTGTTGAGCGTCTCCACAGCAGCATGTCTCTCTGTCTCTACGCGTCGCCAGAAAGCAGGTCCAAGTACCGGGCGGCTACAAAATGTTAGTCGGGTATTTAGCCCACAGACCCCCGATGGCGGAAGCGCAAATCAACATATTAAAAGTCATTGTAGTGGCACCACTTTGTTCAAGCTGTTATTTGAAGGTAGGAATTGTTACATAGCGGGGCTTTAAAGTAACGCGCATGGAAGGTGGACGAAGATGCACCTTTTATAGAAACTGAAAATGTTAATAGAAAAAGAGTCGAAAGTCTCACCCTGAAAAAGAGATCCAGAGAATCCTGAATGGAGCGAAGCGGGAGGGTTTTCTTCCGCCGCGGCAGGTCGATGGAGAGGTCGTTGAACTGCTCCCGCTTGGTCACGACCTCGCCGCAGCTGCGAAACAACGCCACGGCAACGCCGATCAACACACGGCCGCGTGGGAAGAGAGGCGCGGCGACGACGGCACTCGGGAGCCGGAGCCTCACCCTTTGCAGGTGATGGTGTGCTGCACCTCGAACTCCATGTTGACGGCCACGGGGCAGGTGTAGATGCGCGAGGTGTCCGCCTCCTCGCCCGGCTCCGCCTTGGTCGCCGCCGACGCCGACGGCGACGACGACGACGTAGCCTCCGCTCCGTTCTCACAGCCCGCGGAGGACGACGGCGCCGCCGGGGCCGCCGCGGCTTCGCCGGTCCAGCTCTTGTTCATCTTCTCCACGTCGTCCTTCAGCTGGTCCAGACACTGGCTCAGGAACTCGTGAGCGTCCTGGAGGACAACGGGACGCGGTTCAGACGAGTGTTGCGTAACCACGGGAACAAAAGGGAGACGGACTTCTCTCCATAGGCCGGTTTGAAGAGTGTGGAAATGTATGCAGTGCATTTTATAGATTTGTTTTGACATCGTTTCTAACATGTTTGTATTTCAGAGCGCCACAAACTGACTATTCTATATTTGTTGGAGTGTGTGTGTGTGCGTGTGTGTGTGTGCGAGACATGACATCCACATTAACGACACAACATTTGATCTATTAACTGCTCTGAACTACCATCAGGGTTCTTACACATGTTGACCAGTGGATTTCCAGGACTTTAAACCAAATGTTCATGACCAAACTGAAATTTCGGTAAAAACATGAACACTTTTTAACATTTTGTTTATTGAGAGCTGTCGCCGGCTTATATTTTGAGCGTCTTTCTTTAAAAAAAAAAAACATATTAATTATTTCAAACTCGGTGTAAATGAACATGTGATTATTTATCATGATGATTTAAGTTTTTTTCATGACTTTTCCAGGCCTGGAAATGACCATTTTAAAATTCCATGACGTTTCCAGGTTTTCCATGACCGTGAGAACCCCGCCTCTGAGATTCTTTTCTATAAATAAAACGTATTATCATGAACCGTTTGACGTCTTACGTTCTGCATGTTCCCAGAGAAGCGCTCGGCCGTGGAGGAGATGGCGCTCTTCACTTTGCGCAGCAGGTCCTTCTTCGTCTCTGGACAGCCGACGTCCTTCTTGACCATGAGGTGAGCGAAGCGTCTGCGGCGCACGGGGATACAAAATACCTTTTAGGCTTCAGGTTTACGCGTGAATTAAAGACTGAAATGTGCCGACGCCCCTCCTCCATGACGCGAGACGCATCGCTCCGCCCCGTCTACCTCAGCAAGGCGTTGATGGGCAGCCTCTTCCACGGGATGCCCTGCCGCAGCATGTCGCTGGAGAAGGACGGCAGGCTGAAGAGCGACTGCAGGATGGCGTTCATGTAGCACGTGTTGCCCAGGTTGGAAAAGCTGCCGCGCGGGAGAAAGAGTTACAGACGGAGCAGAACGGAGCATCGCCATCTTCTTTGGGAAGACAGAAACTACAACACACACACACACACACACACACACACACACACACACACACACTCCTTTCAAATCGTGAACGCAAAACTGGCCCTTGGGATCTCTCTCTTTCCACACACACACTCTCTCTCTCCTCACTCTCTCCTCACACACACCCTCTCTCCTCACCCTCTCCACACACACACACACACACACCCTCTCACACCCTCTCTCTCCACACACACACACCCTCTCTCTCTCCTCACCCTCTCCACACACACACACCCTCTCTCTCTCCTCACCCTCTCCACACACACACACCCTCTCTCTCTCCTCACACCCTCTCCACACACACACCCTCTCTCTCCTCACACACACCCTCTCTCTCCTCACACACGCCCTCTCACTCCTCACACCCGCTCTCCTCACACCCTCTCCAACTCCACACACACCCTCTCTCTCTCCTCACACCCTCTCCACACACACCCTCTCTCTCTCTCTCCACACCCTCTCTCTCTCCTCACACCCTCTCCACACACACACCCTCTCTCTCCTCACACCCTCTCCACACACACACCCTCTCTCTCCTCACACACACCCTCTCACTCCCTCTCCAACTCCACACACACCCTCTCTCTCCAACTCCACACACACCCTCTCTCTCCAACTCCACACACACCCTCTCTCTCCAACACACACACACACACACACACACACACACACACACACACACACACACACACACACACACACACACACACACACACACACACACACACACACACACACACACACACACACACACACACACACACACACACACACACACACACACACACACACACACACACACACACACACACACACACACACCTCTCTCTCTCTCTCTCTCTCTCTCTCTCTCTCTCTCACCCTTGCAGCGGGGGCTGCGGCTGGGCCAGGGTGGAGGGCCTCTGCTTGTTCCAGCCGCCGTAGTCCAGAGAGGTGCGCACCTTCTTGAAGGGGGTGGAGTGGTTGGGCAGGATGAGGCTCCTCTTGGCCGTCGGGGTCTGAGCCGTGCTGGACGGCCTTTTTCAGTCGAGATCAGACACAGCGGCGGATCAGTGGCCCCGCGAGGACGTCACGCCCCAACGCAACACATCACATTCAGGCACAACTTAGGATGTCCCAATTATACGGGGGTGAAGCGCCAGAGGCTCACCTGTCCAGGAAGGAGTGGCCGTAGTCTTTGGTGGCCGGTCGGCTCCCGTAGAACGACGTCGGCTGGAGGGGAGTCGAGCCCAGCGGAGCTGAGGAGGAGCCAAGCGTAAAAAGTCAATCGTGGGTCTGAAGACACTCGGGAATGTCCTGGAGATTCAAATTCTGTAACGTTTCAAATCAAACACAAACTACATTTGTTTTTGTTTACACCAATACATGGCATCATTCATCATCATGTTATCACTGTCATCATTCAAATCAAAAATCAAAACCCACCTGTTCAAAGATGCTTTTAATGTGCGATTGTGCGCTCTGTATGTTCTTATTTGCTTTTATCATTTGTTTTATCGTAATTTATAATGCATAGCTTTTAGGTTTTTTCTTTTTCTTTTAATTATGTTTTATAAAGCGTCTTTGAGCACCTGGAAAAGCGCTATATAAATCAAATGTATTATTATTATTATATTTTACGTTACATTTCCATTTGTAAGCGGACGCACACCTGCTACGTATCTTAATTGCTCAAATTTAAAAAGGTGACGGGCGACCATATTTTCTATTCCGGCCTGCTGAGGTCGTCTTTAGTTTGAGTCGAGCCCTGATGGGTACGTCTGTCCTCCGAGACACAAGCAGCGACACATTTGGTGGCGTTTGTTGACGTCAAACATTACCGGAGCTCCTGTTCTCCTCCGCCTGCTTCAGCTTGTCTTTGCAGCTCATGAGAAACTTCCTGGATGGATCCGACGTGGCCTTGTTGTTGCTGAGGACGAGAACAGAGACGTTTGGATGTTACCCGACTGTGGAATCTAAAGAAAAACACGTTCAATTGAGCCAATGAAATCCATTCTGCGTGTAGATTCAAAGTCCTGTATGTCTTAACCAGGGTTCTTACATATTTTGACCAGTGGATTTCCATGACTTTCCACCAAATTTCCATGACCAAACTGAAATCTCGGCATAAACATAAACAATTTAGAAAATGTTGCGTATTAATTGCGTACACCTGCTTATATTTTGAGCGTCTTTCTTTAAAAATCCCATTCATTATTTCAAATACGGCATAAATGAACATGTGATAATAACATATTTCCATGACTTTTCCCAAACTTTTATGATTTAAGTTTTTTTCCATGACTTTTCCAGGCCTGGAAATGACCATTTTAAAATTCCATGACCGTACGAACCCTGATTAACATTCTGGTTTTAACCAGGTGAGGGAATAAAGAAAGACCCAAAATCAGAGATAGAGTGCGTGACGAAAGGTTTCTGACGCCCGGTCCTCCCTCACGTTACGTCCGGTGGCGTTTACCTGGACGAGTCGTTTTCCTTGGGGTAGTCCTCCGCCATGTCACTTTCCGAGGTCAGGTGTCTCTTTCTCTTCTCGCTCCTGAAAAACCGAAAGAACGCAAACTGTAACCCACGTTTCCAGTTTTCTGGAGGCGGAGCTTCACCGCCTCATCGAAGTGATCGCATGAATTAAGTTGCATATCAACGGAAACATCGATCTCCGTCTCACCTGTTCTCAGAGAGCCCGGTGCGGGTGGGCGTGGAGGCGGCTCTGCTCGGGCTGCCGAGGGGCTTCCGCGGCGTCGTGTCGTCTCGGCCTTCTGCACTCTGCCGCCGCGGCGTCGTCTGGAAGAGGCGAGGGCGTTTCGGTCACACGTTAGAGATGGTGGACGCTTCTCTAAAGTCCCAAAGTAAAAAAGAAAAAGAGGCGCTTTCTTGCTCACCTGTCGCTCCCCTGAGGGATTGGTCTCATTTTTGGCCGAGCGGTTCCCGAGCACACTGAAGTTTGCACTTCCGTGGGATGATTTTAAAACTGCAAAGTGAAAATAAAGAAAAAGAAATCAGGACAAAGCATTTGTAGAAAAAGTATTCTTTGAACAATTTAGTCTGGGTTTGGTCTTTTTGACCCAGCGGTGCCTTCAAGATACCTAAATGCTGAATATAATACAACACTGCCTCAATTAACATGGAACTTCAATGTGTCATTCCTATGAATTAAAGACTAAAACGTATGAACTAAACAATGCAAACACATGTGCCTGATGGCTCTCATATTGGAGTTTATGTAATTTCGATGATATTTAACTTCATATTTGCAAACAGTGAACACACTGAACGGACTTTAAAAATACTTGTTTTGGTAAAACAGTGCCCCCGCATGATAATACATGCAGATTCTGTGAGAAGTTGAGGGGGGGGATTTCTAAAATCAGAAAGACACCATAGTAACTGCAGAAAGCATGCTTGGTGTCACAACCGGCTTCTTTTTCTCTCCCCCAATTAAATTTGTTGATTTAACATCACAATGTTTTGTTTTAATCATTTATATATCAAAATATAAATATAACTACTTCCTAATAACGTGTTTTTGTGCCCTGGGATTCATGATCACTGGCTGCTCTTGAGGCCACAAATTGTGATTATTTGCTCAATTTAAATAAAGAAGAGCAATAGTGTGTTTAAAAAAAAATGCGGCCAGATCAGTTGAGAGGTTCAATGTCTTGGTGTTGTCATGTTCTTTAGGGAAGAGACTGTGTCAGAAAACACAGGAGAGGGTGGAACAATCTGAATAAAATGTAACAGTTTCAAGCTTCATCTTATTTGGCCATTTTTTAACCGAGGATATGTCAAATGTCACCTTTAAAAAAACATTACAGCATTTATTTTGCAGACAAATGTTGTAAACGTGTTTTTAAATGAATTGTTCAAAGCTCATTAATAAGAAGAAGAAAAAAAGGATTTGGTGAAATATAAGTAATACCTGTTTTGTCTCAGTATTACTTCAACAATAAAAATACAACTAAAGCAAAGCGATGAAAAACAAAAATCCTTTGATTCAGAAACCACGAAAGTCAACGTCACAAACACCTAAATCGCTTCACCAACAAAACTTTGCAATTTCTTAAAAACGAGCAGCGGTGTAGTTACTCGTCTTTCCCTGCTTCAGCTTCTCCAGGTATTCTTTAGTCTTCTGAAGTAAAGTCGGGGGTATCTTGTCGAGGATGATCACGTTGTTGTCCTTCAAAGTCAGCATGATGCGACTCAGATTCTGGTTCACCAGCTTCAAGTTCTGGTTCAGCTGAGGGCAAGAAAATTAAAACTAGATGAGTGTTTTCAGTAAGTGCTCTGCTTTCAGCGGAGGAGGAACGAAGACGCACATTCTACCGCAGAGCAAGTTTTGTTGTTTAAAAAAAAAAAAAAAAAAAAAAAAAATCAACAAAGATTTGTTTTATTTTTCAAGGTCAACAACTACCAACAACATCAACATCACCTCCTCCCCTCAACTCCTTTAGCAGCGGCGCTCATAATAGTTTATATTCAATTGGTATGTTTTTCACCATGAATAATAACAATTGAATACTTTAGAAGCCCACTATGCTGACATTCATTTAGTTTATAGTATTTGAGGGGTTCCCTTCCAACTTAAGTGGTGTTTCAGTATATCTCACAGCATTAATGCTTCCAAAACCATTGAAAGTGTATCCTAATGCTGGTTGAAACAGCATCAACAGACCACTAGCATCAATATACCACCTACATCCTTGAGGAATATGACATGTATAAACTGGGAGAAACATTCCAGACTCCTTGATGACCTTCAACAGATGAAACCAGTGTTTTCCAAATATCCAAGTGGTGAAATCTCAAAATCGTACAAATGACAAGGGAAAAACAAAAATGCACCGCTCCAGAATCCAAACATTGTTTGAGTTGAACCTCATTATGAAATATAACACATACACAAACTGAACAATACCTGGAAGGTTTTGGAAGCGCCGCCACAGTTGAATCGTATACAGAGGCTGACTTTGTTCTCCTTCTCCAGGATCTCAAAGGATCCCTCCTTCCACCTGGTGGTGCCCAGGTCCATGCTGGTGATGCGGATCTTCACAGCGCCACCGCTGGAGAGTTTGGGCACGATGGTTGTCATGGCTTACTGTCCAGTGGGTGCACTTTGGGAGGCTGGGGGACTTGTGAGCAAAACAAATCCTATACAAAAAAGAGGGAAATTAAATAAAATCAGCATTATTTTATCGGTTTTTAATCTCCATGAATTGCTTTATAAATGTATTTTTTTCACCATATCAGCGGCACTACATTACCACGCCTACTACCATATTGCTCCGGAGCGAGATGACAAGCTAATGGGCTCCATGATAAAACCACACACATCTCATATTGGACGCTATATTAAATCCCCTTCCAAAGCGCGTGCAAGTCGCAATGTTTACGTTACTCAGCTGATGACAAATACGAATGAATCCAATAAATCCGAGTCGGTGTGGCCACCGCTTTGCCGCTGCACGCTCGTTTTAAAAGTCACAACAAACTCCAACCACATGCAAACAAAACACACAAACAGACGTGAATGTTTCACACAAGTGCCACTCGCGTTAGCTGGCTAGCGGTCCCGGTAAGAGTCCACGGTAGCCATCATGAGCCGCTCCGACCCGGTGCGACCCGCGTCCCGTCGCTGCCTCCCGCTCGGCTCACGTTCGTCTTGACGAGACGAAAAATAACGAGCGCGCGCGGCTAACGTGACATCCGAGCCGAGCGTCCGGGACGCGGACGTCGTCGCCTCCGTCTCCAGACGCTGAATGAACCCGGGAGGCCGACATTAGCATGACGGCTAGTCGGCTAGCGGGAACTAGCTAACTGGCTAATTTGCCTGATTGTAATTCGGTGATGAAAACTCTCTCGCGGTTGGAGCGAAGCGTCGCGGTTCTTCTACCTGTCGACGATGCGCGGTCGCCTCGGAGCCTTTAAACCACAGCACTGCGTCCGTAGGTCCTCCGAGGGCAGAAAGTTTGTTTTGCCGGCATTCACCTGCTGCCCCCAGTACGTATGTTGTTGACAGTGGACCCGCACACGACGCCTCGCAACACTGCGCGATGATGGCGGGAATGTGAAAATTGACAACGGAAATGATCGCCGAGAGTGCGTCCAACTCTCGCGATACCTCCGCCGGTTTGTATTTAGCTTGTGCCCCTCCATTGCAAACAAAAAAAGAGAGCTGCCCGCTGGATAATGTCGTCAGCTCGATAGTCGTCAGTCTCTCGAGGCCGTTATCGAAACGGAATACATCAACGCGGTGTTATTCTGATATCGCTGTGGCGTTATGTTTGTGACGTTCATGCTCGCGCGCAACTCCCTCATTCAATTTGACGAGACGGTTAGCGCTGAAGCTAACGTTAGCAGCTAGCTCGGGCTAGCTGTCCCCGCCGTGTCCGTGTGTTCGTTTCCCGGAGTTTTGTTTGGTTGCAGCCGCACTAGTTTGCTGCTCCGCCGCCCTTCGAGCTCACGCGGCGGTTTAAACGACACCTCGGGGCCGCAAAGAGAGTCCGAGGATGCTGGCGACGGGAGCAGTGAGTATTTAATATCGGAGCAGCGTTCACGCTAGCCACCGTATTAACACAACTTTTTTGCAATATTTGACTTGCGTTATGGTTTCCATTTCATTGTGAAACAACCTCGTCTAACACAGTATTACATTTACGGAGTATCGTAATTGAAGTGTTATAATAGTTTCACCGAGTATGTAGTATCCAAGACTCCATGGTTTTCTTTTTTTGGGGGGGAGGGGGGGTACACCACACCATACCATACCATACGATACCATGGTCTTCTTCACCCCTGACACGTTTGCTATATTTTAGAACTGCAAATAGTTTGTGGCTTTTGTAATATGTTTGTATGCACAATTTGGAACATATGGGTCTCTTAACTAAATGATGATATATATATATATATATATATATATATATATATATATATATATGGCATGGTGCACCCTAATCATTTATGTAGATGTGAAGGTGGATGAAGCTGTCTGTCTCCAACATACATATGGTATGTAAAGATAACTATGTTACGTTGTAACTAGGGCTGCAACTAATGACTATTTTGATAATCGATTGATTATTTTTTTGATTAATTGGATACAAAAACAAAAGTAATTTTCAACCCTTTATTGAAAACGGGGTCCGTACGGTCATGGAATTCTTAAATGGCTATAAGCAGACCTAGAAAAGTAATTGAAAACATTAAAATCCCAAAATATTTGGAAAAGTAATTCAAATGTATTCTATTCAAATGTTAATTTACACAGAATATATACTGTATGCTTTGGAATTCTCCTTGTTAGTTTAAATACTAAATCTTCTCACTTTGTCACGTATAGACAGAGTTTTCACAAAATGTTTAATCATGGAAATTTGGTTTAAATTGATCGGCTCTTGTTTCTCCTGCGCCGCAACTTAACTTTTTTTATACTTATCGAGTGCCGTAATAATCGAGCGACGCAACGAATCGATAATGAAATTCGTTGCCAACTACTTTAATAATTGATTTTATCGATTCGTTGTTGCAGCCCTAATTAAGTCTGTCTCGAATATCTTCACGTGGACGTGCGTCTCCAGGGCTTCTTGTGCACGGCGATGAGGGATGTGTTTGTTGACCGTGTTCTCTTCCTTTTCTTATTTACAGGCGGTAACTAACGTCACAGCTCTGGCCCAGGTAGACCGGGAGAAAATCTACCAATGGATCAATGAACTGTCCAGTCCGGAGACCAGAGAGAATGCCTTGCTGGAGCTGAGCAAGAAACGGGAGTCTGTGCCCGACCTGGCGCCGATGCTCTGGCACTCCTGTGGCACCATTGCTGCGCTGCTGCAGGTACGACCCGAGTCCCGCTGTTGCATGGCCTTTTTTAAATATTGGTTTAACTGGTTCACGTCTCTCTTTTTTATTATTATTATTATTAGGAAATCGTGAACATCTATCCATCAATAAACCCACCGACGCTCACGGCTCACCAGTCCAACAGAGTGTGCAACGCCCTGGCGCTGCTGCAGTGCGTCGCCTCGCACCCAGAGACGAGGTAATGGGGAGTTGTTTTTCAATGAAAACAATCGCCGTGGGGTTTTGTTTAGTCGCTGATTTTGTTTCCTCTAATGCGGGTGATGACGAGCCGTCTTCAAAAGCTTCAACTGTCATGTTGCCTAATCCACAGGACAGCGGCTGTACTGACTTTTGTTGAAACCCAAGTCTAATAGTCACTGGAAAGCAAGTTCAGTGACACTTGATTTAAGAATTTGGATATTCCATGTGGTGGGATACTTTTTCCTTGAATATAAAAGGTTATGCCCCAAAACTAAAGTATCTCAAACGACGCCTAACTCTACTTTGTTAAAGAAATAAACAGGAATTACTCATCTAAGATCTGGGGCTTTTAAGCTCTGTTCTTCCTGTTCAGGGAATGGCTTGTAATGACCTCGTAGCTTCCTCCGATATTTACTTTGTATCCGAGTTGTCACGTTGATTTTAAAATGCCTCGACTTCTTTGTCCCGTTCCAGGTCGGCCTTTCTTGCTGCTCACATCCCTCTCTTCCTTTACCCCTTTCTGCACACTGTGAGCAAAACACGTCCGTTTGAGTACCTGCGGCTCACCAGCCTCGGAGTTATAGGTAAACTTTACTCCCGTTTGTGCGTTTAAAAAAAAATAATAATCTTGAACGACTGTTCTTTACATGAAAACTGTCTCGTCGCTGTTCTCACCGATCGATCTTTCTGTGTGTACGTCAGGTGCCCTGGTCAAAACGGATGAACAGGAAGTGATTAACTTCCTCCTCACCACTGAAATCATCCCGCTATGTCTCCGCATCATGGAATCGGGGAGCGAGCTCTCCAAGACGGTACCTAACGGTTCCAGCTGCTTGTCCGACGCTCTTCTTAATTGCCGTAGCCCTTAATGTGACTCTTGGGAACACTTGCTGAAACCCCGTGTCCAACCACAGCGGTTTCTCCTGGAGTCTGTTTAACTGCCGTATCGGTTTCTTGTACTTTTTCAGTTTTTTGCTTCACAAAAAGACCAGAACTGTTGATTTTCATCCTTTTTTTTTTTTTTTTTTTGTGTAAATTCTGTTTATTCTCAAAAAGCAGAGTGCACAGTTATACATTGCACTTTTAATTTTTAATTTTCTCCCCCAAAACGGAACAAATCGCACTGCTTGTCAAAAAGCACATTGCAGTATTAGTAGTTCAAGTATACACAAGTTAAAATAGTGTAGATGGGAATTACAGTCGGACAGAAACCAGTAATGAGTTTAGAAATGGTAAATTATTGCTATTATTAATTCCTACAACAGCGTCAAGATAAAAGTTGGTTGTCACTTCTACGAACCTGCTGATTCTCATTCCAAATGATGAGCTTTTACTCTTTATCAGTTTCAGTTATATTTCCATGTTGCCGTGCCCAGTGTTGTAATGTCTGCCGTCGGGTCACCACTCTTCACTTCCTCTCGTCGGCAGGTTGCTACTTTCATACTGCAGAAGATCTTGCTGGATGACACCGGTCTGGCTTACATATGCCAGACGTACGAACGCTTCTCCCACGTGGCCATGATCCTTGTAAGTGTTCTTGTGAACTTGCCTTTCCGTGGCGTCTGCACACTGCACCATTGACCCCCCCCCCCCCCCCCCCCCCCCCCTACAGACACAGACTGCAAGTTTTTTTTTTTTCTTTCTTTTTGCAGGGCAAGATGGTGCTGCAGCTCTCTAAAGAGCCATCCGCTCGCCTGTTGAAGCACGTGGTCCGCTGCTACCTCCGCCTCTCAGACAATCTCAGGTAGAGCCGAGGGGAACCGCCGCGACATGCTGTGTGGGGTCTCCTGTTTTAACGTGGGCTCTCGGCTGCTCCAGGTCCAGCTCTCCAATGGGATTGGCACAATATCAGATTTTCAGTATCGCTTTACAACACAAAGAAATCAATATTATATATGTGTGTGTGTGTTGTATTTTTGGCAAGTTAATTACTCTTAAAATATACGAGAGGGTCTGTAACCATAACTGTAAAGATACTGAGTTTTATATATATATATATATATATATATATATATATATATTATTCATCAAATGTTTATATTTGACGTCTTCTCATTATTTTATTTATAAGATATTAGTTATCAATTAGATTTTCAGTTCTGGCCACTAGGGGGCGCCATTACACAAATCCAGTGTGTGGTGACTCAGTTAAAAGGCATGTCGGCGGCCTAATGTTTATACACTATCCGTTATTACCTTCGCATTGAAAATGCAAAAGGTAATGTTTTGGCCGGCGTGTATTTATTTGTGAATATGTCCGTTTGTCCGTCCGTTATTCGTCTAAATCAGACAAAACTGAGCCGATACTTATGAAACTTGGTGGGATGATTGGTCATGACCCAAGGAACAATCGATAGGTTTTGGGAGTGATTGGGTCAAAGGTCAAGGTCACGAAAAGGTGAAAACCGTAAATTTGCGATATTTCGGTTAATTAGCATCCGATTTGCGTGAAACTAGTGCCAAATTGTTCATAATTCAATCTTGTGATATGCGAAGGTATGCGCTCTACCGAGTGCCCATTCTAGTTATATAATGATTTGGAAATAAATGTATTGCTAGAATGATTTCCAATGAATTTGTAAAATATTTGGTGGTTAGTCTCTTACAGGTCTTTTTTTTTTTTTAACTGTTACTTTTGCCTTCCTGGTTGCTTTTAGGCCTGAGACTATAAACATGTTTTAATGTTCGTTGCTTTGAGCTCTCCTGACTTGTGATTGGCTGTTCGGATCAGCAGCCGACGCACATGCTGCGCCGTCGGCTCCCTCGGGCACTGCTTTCACATGCTGTAATATGCGTCATGAAAACGAATGCAATCTGCGTAAAAGGCCCGGTGATTGATTTGTCTGTTCTGCGGCGTCTGCAGAAACATGGTGCATCATGGGAGGTTGCCACTCTATGTCGATGTCAAGGGCTCAAGTGACCAAAAACTCTTGCGATCATACACATTGATATTATACTTAAACTTCATTTCTGATAATAGCCCCTCCCCCTCCCCTCTGTCTTCCAATATTTAGTATTTCGACCATCCAGTCATGTGTATAGCTAGTATCCCTCTAGTAATATTAATAATGCATGTCAGGATATCGTATTGCACAAGAGATGTTTGATTTGAAATGCGGATTTGTCTGTGATAATAACTAGGAAAACAATGACGGTTTTCCACGTGTGTGTGTGTGCACTTGATGTACTGTACTCTTCCAGTTGTCGACTGAGACGTGTTTTTGTGACGCGCGCTGCCTCTCCCCCCCCCCCCCCAGGGCCAGAGAAGCCCTGCGCCAGTGTCTGCCCGACCAGCTGAAGGACAGCACCTTTGCCCAGGTGCTGAAGGACGACACCACCACCAAGCGCTGGCTGGCACAGCTGGTGAAGAACCTCCAGGAGGGCCAAGTCACCGACGCCAGAGGCATCCCGCTGGCGCCGCCGCAGTGATGAGCAGGGAGTGTGTGCGCATGTGTGTGTGTGTGTGTGTGTGTGTGTGTGTGTGTGTTTACAGCCGACACAGAAGGACTCTCAACACCGTCTAGATTTTGTATTTTTGCCCAAATGCGGCAGTAAGACAAACGGAAGGACACAAGGGAGTCGGATTTGCTTTTGGATTACACCTGTTGTTGTTTTCTGCCGGCATGTCACTTCTTCACAGCTGGAAATCATTTTTTTCCCCTTTTCTTTTTTTTTTTTTTTTAAAGATCCAGATTCATCGTAGGTAACTGATATTTGAGAATGGAAAAGAAACCAATAAGTATCTATTGGCCGGTGTTTTGTTTATGGTGTTGATGCTGCAACATGACAGGAAAAGTCAACGTCTGATGCGTTACCGTTTAACGAGACGTCACCGCCAACAATAAATAATAACTGAGTTACAGGAGGAACATGTTTAATTTGAAATAAAGAAGAAAAAAAGCCAAATGTACGTTCGAATACAACCTGTCAAATTGCTGCATTTTTACCTGGATGTCTGTCAGCATATCGATACTGATATATATTAATGCTGATATATATATATATATATATATATATATATATATATATATATATCACCGATGGGCTTGTGCTACACCAATGTATCGGTCGGTTCCCGCTCATCACCAACTCTGTAACTGTAACATTCCTCTTCACAGTAGGAACTGTTTTGTTTAGTTTTATTTGTTTCTCGCATTTCCAATAAGACTTTTGAATCTTCTGACTGGTTTGTCTCTCTTTTCTTTTCTGCTCCTTGTGATTCATATGCAGCCGGTCAATGACTTGGTTATTGTGTTAACTGGCGGTCCAGCGTTACTTTAAAATGAGCCGTCTGTCGTTTCGTCTCCGAGTCTAGAGTGGAGGTACCGACACTGGTGAGGTCGCAGCCGCAAGTTCCGAAGCTCTTCTTCTTCGATCGGGTCCGTTCGGCCCTGAGTGCTCTGAGCCGCTCAGCGGGGCATTAACGGAGCGAGGCCTCCCCCAGGGTCCATTAGCCTCACAGCATCCACTCCACCCCCCCCCCCCCCCCCCCCCCCCCCCCCCGCAGCTCGGGCAGGTCCATTTGGGTGCAAAGCGTGATCCCCACGAGGATAAGCCCCCCCCTTCTGTCTCCGTTTACCCGTTTATGAGCAGAGAGCTGCTGGTCTGAAGCCGTTTCCATCCTCAAATGGACAAGTGCATTAGTGCGACTGGTTTGAGAGGAGGGGGAAGTGATGTCTGGGTTGGCTTTTAGTGCTTCACACACACACACACACACACACACACAATGATTACCAATGCGTGTTGCAAAATAAAGACGTAAAGTGAAGGCGTATACATGGGAGCTGTGTCCGGGAGGCTGCCGCCCAGTGGCGGCTCCGCTCTGCAGCACGTGGCAGACGGCCTCGGCCCTCAGCCCAGCCCTTTATCGTCCCTGCAATCTCTTCTTCTTTTTCTTTTCCACGCACTGAGGTATTCCTCATTGTGTTTGTAATCGGCACGGCGGACCCTCTGACCCCGACTGGTCTGACCCCAGGTTATCAGAGCAGGATCCAGGACCACGCGGTACCCTGCAGGACCCAGAGGACGAGGCGAGGCCGGCGGAGGGGAGTGAAGCCTCCCCTCCCTCCTCCCTCCTCCCTCTCCCCCTCCCTCCCCACCACACCAGATGCAGCGTGGGGGCCTCTGGATGGCCGAGTGAGGGAGTGGCAGGAAAGGAAGGAAGGAAGGAAGGCTGTGGGGGGAGGGAGGGGACGGATTAGAGGATGAGGAGGGGCGGGAGCAGAGCGTAGCGGCGTGCGGCAGCGATGACTAGGGAATCAGGTTTCCCAGAGCCAGTAAGAAAAGGAGGAGGAGGCTGGGCCAGATTCCCCTGTAGACACTCCCCAGTAGTCTTTTGATGCCCGGAGCTCATCTAACGGTCTCTGGAGTCTGGATCTCAGCGTACGCAGGCCCGGCGTGACTCACCCCCGGAGTCTAGTCTCGGGTCCTATACCCCCTCGGTATCTGAGTGCCTCTTTTTGGGAGGTCCCGTCTCCTGAAGAACCTACACCTCTGGAGGTCTGGCTCAAACCCTCACTTTGGGTAAGTCTGAACTCTTCAGTATGCACATCGTCGTTGGCCTGACTCGTTCTTTCTCTCTTCAGCTGCATGTGGGCCTGTTTTTGCTGAAGTGGGGCTTTTTCTGTCTCGTGTTTGTTTCTTGCCTCTGGATCTAATTTACTGTGCACAGAAACTCCCTCCATGAGTTATAAATGAATTATTATTGGATGCACACCGCCTGCCCACTTCACATCATTGTGTGTGTGTGTGTGTTTGTGTGGAGGGGAGGGGGGGGGGGCAGCCTCCTCCTCCTCCTCCTCCTCCTCCTCCATGAGTTTGAAGATCAGGACACAGATCCAATGTTGTACTATGTTGGATAAAACAGATTTAAAGCCCGACTATAAACTAGAAGTACACATATAACTGACTTGTTTATTCCCAGTGTGGCTGTGAGTCATGTACTTCTGTGTGTGTGTGTGTGTGTGTGTGTGTGTGTGTGTGTGTGTGTGTGCGTGCGCGGTCAGTGAATTCCCTGAAGAAGTGGCACCGTGTGACTCATCTCGCCTGAGAAAGGCTCGCATCCAAAATGCATTCCCCCCCAAATCTAGAAAACAACCCCATGTGACCTGACTGCAGCTTTAAAAGTGCTGCCCGTTGAAGTGTGCAGGACTCACTGGGAAGTGAAAAGGCCCTTTGACGTGGCCCTTTGACGTGGCCCTGCGGCCAACGCACAAATAACTGTGGAAAATGAGCCTCACGTCCTTCACGTCGGGGTTTGTTGCTGTTCATTTTTTTTTTCCAGGAGGAAAGAGATATTAAATTGTGTTTAACTGCAAAGAGCATTCCTCACGTCAGTCATACCGCGGTGAGAACTCTGGCTTCTTCTCTCTTCAACTTGCCAGAGGAGGAGGAGGGAGGGGAGGAGGCTGGCAACACACACACACACACACACACACACACACACACACACACACACACACACACACACACACACACACACACACACACACACACACACACACACACACACACACACACACAAGCCAAGACTACATCTTGTTGTTTCAGGCGACAATGAAAGGAAAGGATCGCTGTCAGACGGGAATACAGATAAATACGGACTTTAAAAAACAAACCTTCCCTCTCCGGAAGTGTTTCATCCACATTTACCAGAGATAACGTTGTTTATCAGCGCTGCACGATAAGCGGCTGCTCGCCTTCGGGTCTGGGCCTCTTATTGCTTTCTAATACGCCACATGATGGAGGGTGTACGTCTATAATGGGGTACATCTATAAAGGTGTAAGTATTGAAGCGTGGAAGTATAGAAGGGTGTACGTCTAGAAGGGTGTAAGTATAGAAGGGTGTACGTCTAGAAGGTGTACGTCTAGAAGGGTGTAAGTATAGAAGGGTGTATGTCTAGAAGGGTGTACGTCTATAAGGGTGTAAGTATAGAAGGGTGTACGTCTAGAAGGGTGTAAGTATAGAAGGGTGTACGTCTAGAAGGGTGTAAGTATAGAAGGGTGTACGTCTAGAAGGGTGTAAGTATAGAAGGGTGTACGTCTAGAAGGTGTACGTCTATAAGGGTGTAAGTATAGAAGGTGTACGTCTATAAGGGTGTAAGTATAGAAGGGTGTACGTCTATAAGGGTGTAAGTATAGAAGGGTGTACGTATAGAAGGGTGTACGTCTAGAAGGGTGTAAGTATAGAAGGGTGTACGTCTATAAGGGTGTAAGTATAGAAGGGTGTAAGTCTATAAGTGTAAGTATAGAAGGGGCTGCGTGATAAAAACCATAAAGCGCTTTATAATGACGTATGAGGTCAGTGGTCATAATACTTTAGAATTCATAGTATTTTTTTCAACTCTTTTCTATCTTTTTTTGATCAAACCATCATAATATTTTACAATGATCATTGCAAAATAATATAAAATAATTATGAAGTATTATGATATACCTGATTATTATAAAGCATGATGAGTTTATTACCATAATGCAGTGTGCTATTAGCAGATTACAGCGCTGTGTGTAAATCATGCGTCACAACATGGTAAAGTGGTCACTATGACTAAACATTTTAAGCAGTTGAACCGTTTATAGTTATCGTGTTATCGTGAGCTATTAAAAGCAGCTTTTAAAACAACAACAGCTGTCCTGCTCCTGATTGGTGGAACGAGCTCCCCACTGACATCAGGACAGCAGAAAGTCTCTACAGCTTCCGCCGAAAACTGAAAACGCACCTTTTCCGACTTTATCTGGATTAAAACACAGATTTTCACTTTAGTAGCACTTGAATGGCTCTTATTGTGGTACTTTTGTAGTTTGACTATGATGAGGAAATGTTACTTTCTGTATTCTTGTTGTTCTTAGTTTGTACTCTAGGTTGAAATGCACTTATTGTAAGTCGCTTTGGATAAAAGCGTCTGCTAAATGACATGTAATGTAATGTAATGTAACAATGTTTTGTTTGGGCACAGGGGAAAGCGTCTGGAACGATTTACATTTTCATTGGCATGATTCAAGACTAGCGATGGATCCCGAAGGTTCACGTGAGTAAAGAGAAAGAGAGACATTGTGAGACATTGTGATCATTATTTGCAATCTGCCTGAAGGTCTCCGATCTAATAAAACTCTGTTAGTCTTCATCTCCAAATTGAATCAGTAATAACAGAATTGAATTAAAACAGATTTGAATCTCCTCCCAGTTCTGATGTAGTATCTGAGGTGTGACATCATCATGACACAGGTCCCTCCCTGTGGCCCCTCCCCTGATATCACAAGGGGAGGGGCAACAGATGACCCCATCATTTCCTCTAATAATTTTGGTAATTTAATAGCATTTTATTTTTATTCTTTTGTGTGTGTATCTGTATTGCCTGTACTAGGTTGTTACACACAAAATAAAATCAATAAATATACTTTAGAATTATAAAAAAAGAAAGAAAGAAGATATAATTGTTGATAAAAAAAGTATAACAATAAATAACCACCAATAAATAAGAATACATATGAATATGATTGTCTGATTTATGTTTTATGTTATTTTGTTGTTAAATAAAACTAAGAAAACACTTTTAATCTGTAGACTACTGCCTTAATAGTCATATTATTGCCATTATTATGATAATTGCTCATATTCTGTAAGCCTAAATGCTTAATAGTTTTATTATTGCTTAGTTGTCTTATTATTGCCCAGTAGTCTTATTATTGCCATTTTTATGAGAATTGCGCATATACCGACATTTTGAACAAAGGTTAAATGTTATTTCACAAGTTTCAAAAAGTGCCCCCAATTTATTTTTTAAATGCTCCTGGATTTCAGTCATTGGGGGCAAAAATGTCCCCTAAAAAAATATGTAAATGTCCTCCCCTGTCATAACCCGTTTACATTACATATACATACTTTTATGTACACACACTAACCCCGGAACCCTGACCTCAGGCATCCAAGATGACTCGGACGTCAAGGTGATGATGGCGGGGTCGACTCTGAGAAAAGTCAAGTCTAAATCGTGGAAGAAGCAGCGGCACTTCCGCCTCCTGGAGGACGGCGTGACCATCTGGTACAAGTCCAGATGGGCTGGCAGAGGCCACACCACGTGTGAGTACCGGAGCGCCTCCTACTGGCGTGGTTATACACTACCGGTCAACGGTTTAGGGTCACTTAGAAATGTCCTTATTCTTCAAAGTAAATCACTGTTTTATTCAATGAAGATAACATTACATTTATCATAAATACTCTCTACACCAGGGACCACATCAGCACATGGCCGTCCTCTTAAAGAGCCGGAAACACTTTATAAACACCTCAAACGTATTGTTAAATAACTCTCTTTGAGTGTAGACATATTGTACATAAGAACAAGTCTCTGATATTACAACATAAATCCATTTAATTTAAAATCTTCAAAATAAAAGCACGGCCAATTTCTCTTCAATCTCTTTAAGAAAAGGGGATCAGAGCCAAATAAAACGATACATAGTTAATGTGTAGATGACTATTCTCTGGTGTTTAATGAAGTCTCTCCAGAGGTGTCTAGAGGCCCATCTCCATGTTCTAGTGGTACATTGTGTTATCGCCTTAGAAGACTAACAGCGGGGTAGAAAACCCTTGAAAACCCTTTTTATGTGAGCGCAGCTGAAAACAGTTATGCTGGTGAGAGAAGCTATAAAACTGGCCTTCCTTTGAGCCACAAATTTGAAGATCAACATCAATATTTACAATAAAAATCATTATTTCTAACCATGTCAATGACTATATCTTATATTCATTTTTCAATTAATTTGATAAATAAAAGTGTGAGTTGTTGACCCCAAACTTTTGAACGGTTGTGTATTTACTGTTGTTCTATTCATATGATCTCTGAAGAAAACTAACGTGACCTTTACTTCAGTCCAAAACTTATTAAAAAGTCTGTCCGGTACATAGGAAGCTACAACTAGCACTAAGATAGCTTAGCACTCGCAAACTGGAGGCGGGTCCAGCTCAATCAAACCTAAAAACAGTCCACAGAACATATTTAAAACACCGACTCATTCATTTGACCGTCCACTCGCCTCCCGCGTCTCAGTCTCGGTCACCGAGGTGGACGCCGTGCGCGAGGGCCACCAGTCGGAGGTCCTGCTGAGCGTCGCCGAGGAGTTCCCCGCCGACGCCTGCTTCACCTTGGTGTTTCACGGTCGCCAAGGCAACCTGGACCTCGTGGCCGAGACGGCGGAGGAGGCCGGCGCCTGGATCCGGGGAGTCCGCAAGCTGGTCTACAAAGCCCAGACCATGGACGAGAAAGAGAGGCTGGACCAGTATCCTTTCACTCGGGTGATGAAAAGCATGATGGGAATTTGGAGTAGATCTCCCCTCTTCTGTTTATAAACGGCCGTGCCTGAAGTCCTCTTGAGCCACATGTCGAGTCGGCGTTTTCCCCTCAGCGTCTCCTCAGGTGGGTCTGGGACTGGTTTCAGAGAGCCGACAAGAACAGAGACGGCAAGATGAACTTCAAAGAGGTGCGGACGCTGCTGAAGATGATGAACGTGGACATGAACGAGGAGCACGCGCTGCACCTCTTCACGGTGAGCGGCGGCCGCGCCGAGCGAACCCGGGACTCGGAACCCGGGACTCGGAACCCAGACGCCACGGAACAATAAACAAATACAAACACCTTCATTTCCACAGATGGCCGACAAGGCGGAGAGCGGCTCTCTGGAGATCCAGCAGTTTGTCCATTTCTACAAGATGCTGACGCAGAGGGACGAGGTGTGGAAGGTGTTCCAGGACTACTCCGAAGACGGGGAGATGTTGATGGCCAGCGAGCTGCAGAACTTCCTGAGCATCGAGCAGCACGAGGAGGGACGGCGGAGCTCCCAGCATGCACAGCAGCTGATCGACCGCTACGAACCGTCTGAAGCAGGTGGAGATTCAGATGATCGAATAAGCATAATCAATTGCCCCCGATGTCCTCTCCTCGTGACATCGGGGGCAAAATTATATTTCTTGGGGGCAGATTTGATCTTTGCCCATGTGTGTTTCCGATGCTGCTTGTACTTATTAAACTCCAGCAGCTCTTCAAAGACTAATACACCATGTGACCTGCACCTGTGAATAGTCAAGAGCCTCCTCTCTCTCTCTCTCTCTCTCTCTCTCTCTCTCTCTCTCTCTCTCTCTCTGTCAGATCTGGACATTGTTTTACTTCTCATAACCCTGGATTGTGCTCTGCTCTCTGACATGAACCTGTGCAGCCAAGAAGCAGCGCGCCATGACCCTGGATGGCTTCCAGGTGTACCTGTGCTCACGGGAGGGCTCCGTATTTAAACCCGAGTACCGGGAGCTCCACCAGGACATGAGCCAGCCGCTCAGCCACTACTTCATCTCCTCCTCGCACAACACCTACCTCCTGGAGGACCAACTGCGGGGTCAGAGCAGCCTGGAGGCATACATCCAGTGAGGACCAGTGCACACACACACACACACACACACACACAGTTTGTATCAGAAGGGGGGTGAGAAAAGATCTCCTTATTTTTGCCCGTTTGTGGTCAAATAAACAAAGGTACCATATTTGGTTCCTCGGTTTGTGGTCAAATAAAAGAAGTGACCATATTTGGTTCCTCGTCTGATAAACGGTTAAGCATTGTTGGACCGTGCCTCTTAAGCGGAGACATTTTGAAGTGAAAGACGACAGTGGGTTGCACCAAAAGTGAATAACGGATGTTAATGGAGCTTGATTTTACAGAGAGAAAGAGAAAGATAGAGAGAGAGAGAGAGAGAGAGAGAGACTGGAGGAGAAGGAGGGATATTTCTGTAAGAAATGTTTTTTATATTCATATACCGTGTCTCTTAAGTGGAGACATTTTGAAGGTAAAGACGACTGTGTTACTACGGTAGATTGACAGTCGTAGATTGATACGCAACACGTTTACCTGTGTGTGTGTGTGTGTGTGTGTGTGTGTGTGTGTGTGTGTGTGTGTGTGTGTGTGTGTGTGTGTGTGTGTGTGTGTGTGTGTGTGTGTGTAGAGCTCTGAAGAGAGGCTGCCGTTGTGTGGAGGTGGACTGCTGGGACGGCAGTGATGGGGAACCCGTCGTGTACCACGGTCACACCTGGACTTCTAAGATTCTTTTCAGAGACGTTGTTTCCACGCTAAAGGAATACGCCTTCAAGGTGAGCGCGGAAAACATCTTTCATCCCTTTCCACCCAGTCGGATTTGTGTTTTTATCTTTATCTTTAAATTCAAAGATGTGACGGACCTTCCTGTGAACAGTTTGCCTCGGAAATAGAAGAAACAGTCCCTGTAGAAACTCTTGATAAGCCTGAGGGTTATCCAGAGTGTGCTATTTTAAATGTGCTAATGATATTCTTCAATGTTGTGAGAGCCACAAACTACATTTAAAGTAAAATACAATTAACCATTGAGAGCAGTTGTACTATAACCCCCCCATAGGGACCCTCTGGGTGGCCCAGAAAGGGGTGAGGCACCCCTGAGGAGCATTGGGTAACACTTCCAGCCCCTGGAACCAAAGCGTACCCCTTCTGTCTGAACCCCCCCTTCGAAAACCCCCCAGGAACTTCTCACGAGTCTCAACGTCTCTTATTTCATACCCACTGGACCTTTTCTTCTCAACTTCATGGGGCGATACGACGCAGAAACCCGACGCGCTGCTTTTACCACCGACTTTAAAGCCGCTGATACAATTGTTAAACGAAGAAGGCGGAACACAGACACCCTGTGCGTCTCCTCTTTCCTGTTTGATAGGCATCGGACTTCCCAGTCATCCTGTCTCTGGAGAACCACTGCGGCGTGGAGCAGCAGGCGGTCATGGCCCAGCACCTCAGCCACATCTTGGGTGACACGCTGCTGACCGCCCTGCTGGACGGGCAGATCCCGCAACAGCTTCCCTCTCCACAGGTGAGAACCTGAATGCTTTCTTTAAACTCCTTTTCATCTACCCGGGTACTTTATTTTGAGCTGATGGCAAACGCTACAACCGACTGGTTAGCATAGCGACGCCGTCACGGCCTTTTCTGATTGAACATTTTAAAAGTCTGACGGGAACATTTTGAGCTTTGAGTCGTGATTAACCTTTCAGGAATGAAATGTACTCGCACAACGCTTCATCTAAGGAAACCTAGGTATCCGTTAGCGATTCAGAGAGAGATCCTTTGAAGACGAATGGTTCCCCGTCCGTCTTCCACTCACCCTGAAAGCATCACCGTGGTACAACTTACAACCTCCCCCCCCCCCCCCCCATTAGAACACTTAGGAACAATCAATGCTAACCCAGAGTAATGGCACCGCGCAAGGAATTCCATTGTGGATTTTCTTAGTGCTGCATTTAGTTAGGAGATGGCAAAGTGCTTCAGGAGTCGTCTGTGACCGTTTGAGTTCGTAGGCGATTCGTCACGTTTCCCGATGACATCGAAGGACCTCTTTGAGTCACTCGATATAGTCGAGTCCTCAGGAAGAAATGATAGAAATCCACTTTGTTTGTGGCGTTTTTGTGGTCTTCATGTTGTTGGTGCTCGTCACAGGAACTGAGGGGGAAGATTCTGCTGAAGGCCAAGAAGATCGGCGACCCGGGGGACTGTGTGGACGAGACCCTGACGGATGAAGTCAGCGACGACGAAGAGATGGCCAACGATGACGCCGAGAGCCTCTCGGCAGAGGACCCGTCGCCTGCCGAGTGTCTACCTGAAACGGGGAAGGTACGTCAGCTTGATACCATCATGATATTTCTGGAAGAAATGTGTTTTTTTTTATTTCGGCACTCGTTGAAATACTTTGAAAATCACAATGTCAACACTAGAGTGCTACTGGAGGACGTACAAATGAGTAAAACATATCTATCTATCGTTATTAGGTAGAAAATCAACATCAATGAAGTTACCATATTTGGATCCTTGCCAGTTTGTGGTCAAATAAAAGAAGTTACCATATGTGGTTCCTCGCCCGATAAAGGGTTAAGCATTGTTGGTCCGTGCCTCTTAAGTGAAAGACGACAAAAGAGATTGTCGATCAAAACAGATGTTAATGGAGCTTCATTTGTTATCAGAGAGAGAGAGAGAGGGAGGGAGAGAGATAGGGGGGAGAGTGAGGGAGAGAGAGAAGGAGAGAGAGAGATCTCTCCCAAGGGCCAGTTTTGAGAGAGGAAGCTGAGTGCGAGACGAGGAGGAGGAGGAGGAGGAGGAGGAGGAGATAGTGAACAGAAACAGGAAACCGTCCAGTGTGCGTCTCCTGCAGGAGGAGTGCTCTGGTCCCTGTTGGGCAGTGACCGATTCATTTGTAGCATTTGTGGCTTTGATGGTTTAATTGTAGATTTAATGAAGAGTTGAATTATAGTTGTTGAGTAACATTTATTCGCCGCTTTAACGCATCGATTCTGCAAATATTGACGATATTTGTTTTCATCCCTTTTGCTAGAAGACACTTTACTGTTCCAAAAAACACACATATTTGTTCTCATAATGACTGAATGACACCCACTGTCAATGGGGGAGTGATACGTGCTTATTTACGGGGGTGCTCCTCAAGCCATGGGTGTCATATCCTAAAGAGAAACCGACTTCTTCTTATTTCACAGTTTGTGGTTTGGTAAACACTCAGAAATTGTAATCAGCAATTAGCTTCAATTTGAGTATTCAAGCAAATATATAAATAGTATATCGTGCTGAATATGGACATCGTCCTACTGAGTGAAGTGACTAAATACAGTGTTTGATCCTCTGAAACAACATGGCGACTGCTTGTTTACAACAGTTGCCCTTTTCCTGCAGATGTATTAGAAGAGACTTAATAAATGATCAATTGCACGAGACGGTTAAGAAACGTTGTGTTATTGTGTATTAGTTATGGTTATGATACAGCAGCTCTTACCGCACAGTTACGCAATAATCTCCGACAAACAAGTTAATTCTCATCAGATATTGTGGGAAATAAATAAACTAAACTATTGTTTTGCACAATCTATTGATTCCTTTCCCACTTGTGCAAAAATACAAAATAATATTGATATTTATTAATGATCTGCCTCATGAATGAGCTGCAGGTGTTTCAGTGAGTTCACATTCCAATGGATCCTCTTGAAGTCTTGGACCTAAGTTCATTTATCTTCTTCCTATTCGTGTGAAATGGGCTCATTTAGCTTCTTTTTTCATGTTGTATTCTCCCCGTTCTCAGAAGTCCAAGTCCCACCTGTCGCGGGCGCTGTCGGACCTGGTGGTTTACTGCAAGAGCGTTCACTTCCACGGCTTCGAGCTCGCCCGCTCACACGCCAAGTGCTACGAGATGTCCTCCTTCTCCGAGTCCAAGGCCAAGAGGCTGGCCAAGGACGCAGGTGAGCAGGAGTTATTATTATTATTATTATTTACACTACCGTTCAAAAGTTTGGGGTCACCGAGAAAATGTTGTTTTCCATGAAAACTCACACTTTTATTTATTAAATGAATACAAGATTAATACAAAATATAGTCAAGACATTGACAAGGTTAGAAATAATGATTTTCATTTGAAATATCTTCAAAGTTTTAGAGCTCACCAGCGTAACTGTTTTCAGCTGCGCTCACATAAAAAAGGGTTTCAATGTCAAGGCATAATCTGTTTGTGGAAAATGCAAAAGAAAAAGTTATAAAAAGAAGAAAAAAAAGGGTTTCAAGGGTTTTCTACCCCTCCGCTCGTCTTCTCAGGCGATAACACAATGTACCACTAGAACATGGAGATGGGCCTCTACACACCTCTGAAGAGACTTCATTAACACCAGAGAATAGTCATCTACACATTAACTATGTAGAGAGAGGATTTATGATTAGTTTAATGTTATCTTCATTGGAAAAAATAGTGCTTTTTTTCTTTTTCTAAGTGACCCCAAACTTTTGAACGGTAGTTTATATATATATGTATATATATACATATATATATATGTATATATATAAATAGTTATATCATCCGAAGGCGTACACTCATTCAGGGGCTTGATCCTTTTCCTCCAGGGGCGGAGTTTGTGCAGTACAACGCGCGGCACCTTAGCCGGATCTACCCCGGAGGCCTGAGGACCGACTCCTCCAACTACAACCCACAGGACATGTGGAACGTGGGCTGCCAGATGGGTGAGGATAGCTGGAGGAGGAGGAGGAGGAGGAGGAGGAGGAGGAGGAGGAGGAGGGGAGGGAGGAGGGGAAGGAAGAAGGGGGAGGAGGAGGAGGGAGCATAGCTAGAGGAGGAGGAGGGGAGGGAGGGGGGGAGATAGGAGGGGAGGAGGAGGAGGGAGGAGTGGAGGGGGGGGAGGAGGAAGGAGGAGGGAGGGAGCATAGCTAGAGGAGGAGGAGGGAGGAGGAGGAGAGGAGGAGGAGAAGAGAGGCTAGGAGGGAGGAGGAGGAGGAGGAGGGAGGTGGGGGAGGAGGAGGAGGAGGAGGAGGAGGAGGGGAGCATAGCTAGAACTATGAAACATGTCTAGATTATTATTAGAGAAAGAAGAGGAGGAGGAGGGGGAGGAGAAGGGGAGCATAGCTAGAGGAGGAGGAGGAGAAGGAGGAGGAAGAGGGGGGTGGAGGGGAGGAGAAGGGGGGAGGAGCATAGCTAGAGACATGAAACATGTCTAGATTCTTATTAGAGGCGGAAGAGGAGAAGGAGGAGGAAGAGGAGGGGGGAGGGGGGAGGAGCATAGCTAGACATATGAAACATGTCTAGATTGTTATTAGAGGAGAAAGAGGAGGAGGAGGAGGAAGAGGAGAAGGAGGAGGGGGGAGGAGCATAGCTAGACATATGAAACATGTCTAGATTGTTATTAGAGGAGAAAGAGGAGGAGGAGGAGGAGGGAGCATAGCTAGAGGAGGAGGAGGAGAAGGAGGAGGAAGAGGGGGGTGGAGGGGGAGGAGGAGGGGAGGAGCATAGCTAGAGACATGAAACATGTCTAGATTCTTATTAGAGGCGGAAGAGGAGAAGGAGGAGGAAGAGGAGGGGGGAGGGGGGAGGAGCATAGCTAGACATATGAAACATGTCTAGATTGTTATTAGAGGAGGAGGAGGAGGATTGGGGAGGAGTGAGAGAGGGAGATGGAGAGGAAGAGTGAGAGAGAGAGGGAGAGATAGAAAGAGGGGAGGGATAGAGAGAGAGGGGGATAGAGAAGGAAAGGGAGGGAGGAGGAGGAGGTGGAGGAGAGAGGAGGAGGAGGGGGGAGGAGGAGGTAGGAAGGAAGGAGGAGGGGGAGAAGGGAGGGAGGAAGAGGGAGGGAGAGAGAGTGAGAGAGAGGGGAGGATGGGGAGGAGGAGGAGGAGGAGGAGGAGGAGGAGGAGGAGGAGGAGGAGGAGGAGGAGGATGAATCCCCGTTGAATCCATCCTCTCCATTGTGTCTTCTCCCCTCCACACAGTGGCTCTGAACTTCCAGACGGCCGGTCTGGAGATGGACCTGAACGACGGGCGGTTCCGGCAGAACGGAGGCTGCGGCTTCGTCCTCAAGCCGGACTTCATGAGGGGCGGAGCCTCGAGGTTCTGCCCCGAGCGGCCCGGCCACGGCCCGCAGCGCCTCTCCATCCAGGTCCAACACCGGGACTAGAGATGGCCATATCTACTTGTGTGTGTATCTAAAAGGCCGCTGTGTGTGTGTGTGTGTGTGTGTGTGTGTGTGCGTGTGTGTGTCAGGTGATCAGTGGGCAGCAGCTCCCCAAGGTGAACCAGAAGGAGGGCTCCATTGTGGACCCCCTGGTCCGAGTGGAGGTCTACGGGGTCCCTCAGGACCAGAACCGGGAGGAGACCGGCCACATCAACAACAACGGTCAGAGCCGCTGCCTCTACTCTACTGCCTCTACTGCCTCTACTGTCCTCTACTGCCTCTACTGCCTCTACTGCCTCTACTGCCTCTACTGCCCTCTACTGCTCTCTACTTCTCTCTACTGCCTCTACTGTCCTCTACTGCCTCTACTGTCCTCTACTGCCTCTACTTCTCTCTACTGCCCTCTACTGCCTCTACTGTCCTCTACTGCCTCTACTACTCTCTTCTGCCCTCTACTGCCTCTACTGTCCTCTACTGCCTCTACTGCCTCTACTGCTCTCTTCTGCCCTCTACTGCCTCTACTGCCCTCTACTGCCCTCTACTGCCCTCTACTGCTCTCTACCTTCCTCTACTGCCCTCTACCGTCCTCTACTGCCTTCTACTGTTCTAAACTGCCCTCTACTGCCCCCTGCCTGCAGGTTTCAACCCCGTGTGGAACGAGACCCTGAACTTCGTGGTCCACGCCCCCGAGCTGGCCCTGGTCCGCTTCGAGGTGGAGGACCACGACAAGGCGTCCAGGAACGACTTCATGGGGCAGTTCACGCTCCCCTTCACCTGCATCCAAGCAGGTGAGTCACGGAGCAGCTCACATTCAATAATGTGGATTCTAAAAATCTCTATTAAATAAAAATATATTAATATAATAATAATTAAAAAAACTACCTGTGTCCTCGTATTGTATTTCATATATTGTTGTGGTATTTTCGTTTGTTGCTTTATGGACTCATGAGTCTGGAATAAAATAAATAAAATATAAAAAAATATATACACTAGCGTTCAAAAGTTTGGGGTCACTTAGAAATGTCTGTGTTCTTCAAAGTAAAGCACTGTTTTATTCAAATAAATGAATCATAAATACTCTCTCTACATAGTTAATGTGTAAATAACTATTCTCTGGTGTTTAATGAAGTCTCTTCAGAGGTGTGTAGAGGCCCATCTCCATGTTCTAGTGGTACATTGTGTTATCGCCTTAGAAGACTAACGGAGGGGTAGAAAACCCTTTTTTATGTGAGCGCAGCTGAAAACAGTTATGCTGGTGAGAGAAGCTATAAAACTGGCCTTCCTTTGAGCCACAAGTTTGAAGAACAACATCATAATTTACAGTAAAAATCATTATTTCTAACCTTGTCAATGTCTTGACTATATTTTATATATATATATATATATATATATATATATATATATATATATATATATATATATATATATCAGATGTTGCCACGGGAACCAGATGCAAGGGGAACTCCTGCCTCTGATCCATATTCCCTCTCCTCCCTCTTCCAGGTTATCGTCACGTTCACCTGCTCTCCAGAGATGGAACCGCCATCCCTCCCTCCTCCCTGTTCGTCAACATCAGCATCTCAGAGCTCACATGAGGAAAGTCAACGCTGAGGAGGCGAGGAGACAGGGAAGTGGACGAGGAGGACGCACCGTCGCATCCACCAGTTTGCTTTTATATTGGGTCATTTTCCAGTAGGAGGGGAACCTTTAGGTGCAATGTGAAAAAGGTCAAGGCCAGCGATTTAGTTTTTAATTTTTTTACAGCAGCAAAGAACAGTTTCTGTGTTCGAGGACTCTTCACTGCGAGGCTCGCCGAGACACGAGATCAAAAGACACCAAGGAGGACTTAAACATGTCAAATATGAGCAATTTGAAATTCAACTTTTTGTAGAATTATTGCCTGCAGGGTTTTTATTTGTATTTAATTGGCTGGTGGAATGAGGGAAGTAGGAGGATGACTGCATGTCTGGAATAAATAAATACAAAAATATACCCGTGAGCCATTAGATGTATTGTATATGCCCGAATTAGCTGTAATAATACTGTTATAACCATATACTATTATGAACTACTCAAAAATATGCATTGTGACGGTGAATCTACGATTTAAGTGCCTGCTCGGGTTATTTCTACTAACCAATGGATTAGTAACTGAGGTCATGCTGTGTATAATGTACATTAAATGTATAAAGGCCTGTAAATACATGCGTTTCCTGAATGGTTCAACATTCAGTCATTCCAAAACATGTTTGACTTCTTTATTCACACAAAGGTTTCTTAATACCCACAACTAATATCAAAAAGGACATAGAATAAAAACAGGGTTTCCCTTTCAATCCACATCTCATTCCACGGTCTGCACTGTGTTTTATAAAAGTCAAAAATCAGAACTGATCGCTGCATCTATCGTCTTCAGCCGTCTTCCTCTCTTTGCACAGCCTCATTTACTGCGTGTGCTTCGTCGGCCATGCCCTCCTCCTCCTCTTCCTCCTCCTCCAGCGTCCCCTCCAAGGCCTCCTTCAGGGTCAGGCTCACGGCTCCAGAGTCCTTCTCCACCCCCTCCTCCACCGACATCTCCGGGTGGTGCCTGCGCAAATGCTTGACCACCTGGAACTTCTGCTTGGCCTCGTAAGCGCAGTGGCGGCAGCGGAAAGGTCGCCGCTTGGTGTGCGACAGGAAGTGGTGCCGGAGGCCCGCCGGCCACCGGAAGGCCCGGCGGCACACGCCGCACGTGTACGGCCGGTCGTCGCCGTGCTGCCGCTGGTGGGTCTTCAGGATGAACGCGGTCTTGAAGGCTTTGCCGCACTTCTCGCAGACGTACGGCCGCAGGTCGCAGTGCTGCGTGTCCCGGTGGGCGCGCAGGGCGTCCGCCCGGTTGGTGCGGTAGTCGCACTGGTCACAGGCGTACGGCTTGACCCCTACCCGGAGACAAAGAAGACAAGGACGCCTTGTTTATCGATGCTCTGACGTACAATTCACAGCAATGTCCTGCAGGCCTCACAACAGTAAGACGAGCGTCGCGGTTCAGGTGCTTCAGGCTCCATACCTGTGTGCTTGGTCATGTGGTACTTCAGCTGCGTCGCCCACTTGCATTTGTAGCCGCAGTCTGGACAAAGGTACTTCTTTTCTTCTTGGTGAACCCTCATGTGAAGCTTGGGAGAATTTAATACAACAATAAATATTTTATCATTTACATTAGGCTTTGGTTTGAGAAAATACATCTGTCCGTATAGGGCCTACACATATATCATCTATATATATGTATCTATTATATTCATATGTTATATATATTTATATTATATATTCATAAATATATAATTTATATAAAGTATATTTATTTATATATCTATATATTTATATTTATTATAAAATACCATTACCTACTGTTTCTCTGTTTTTATTCTAGTTGTAGCTTCATGTTTTATGGACACATGGTATGGTGGTTTTCTATATATAATATATACATTTTATATAAATAATATATAGAATAGATGTGTATAATATATTTATATATATACATATAATATATTTATATAAATAAATATATATAAATATATAATTTATATAAAGTATATTTATTTATTTATATATCTATATAATATACCAACTGTTTCTCCGTTTTTATTCTCCTAGGTCAGGCCTATTCAACTAGGGGCCAGGGCTTTAAGAGAAAATGCGGCGTGCAAAAGGCCCTCTGCTTATTAATGAGGGCCTGAACACTGACAGTGGGGCAGCGGAACTATTGTTCTTAAAATCGTTAGTATTATTGTACGTGTCTTCGGCACAATCTATGTTCTTCATCAGGATGTTGGGCAGAACAATCAAAGTACCGTAGTTATAAAAGCTTCAGGTTTCATCAAATCACGTGGATGTCGTGTGGCGGCTCGTTATTAAAAGGTGATTCAGGCAAATTAGTTTTTTGGGAAGTTTATATAAAACAAGTAGCCCTTCGGATTATTTTGTACCCTTGAAGCACCTGTCCTAAAATTTCGTTCTGCGGGGGGGGGAGGTATTTGATCAATATTCTGTGCGGCCCTCACACCCCCCGTGATTTTCTTATTCGGCCCACTTGCTACTGAAGTTGAATAGCCCTGTCCTAGGTCATGTGGGGTCATGATTTATGGACAGATGTTATAGTGCTTTTAACTTATTAAACTATTGGTTAATAAAGAAATTGGGACAAAGACATGTGCTGGTGTTCCTGTAAATAAATAATTGGCCTGATTGCATAAGGTTCCTTTCGTCTTACACACAACAAGCTGTGCGCTGTGAGCTGAGAGCGGTGCGCTGACCTTCAGCCTGGACGGGTCAGTGCAGGCGTAGCTGCAGCGCTCGCAGCCGTACGGCTTCTCTCCGGTGTGGATGCGGATGTGCCACGTGATCTTCTGCTTGTTCCGGGTTGAATACTCGCAGTCCGTGCACTTGTACAGCCGCTTGCCGCCGTGCGAGCGGAAGTGCTGCTCCAACACCAGCTGATGGCGGCACGCAAACTCACAGGAGCTGCACTTGAAGGGCTTGTCCTCCGGCGGGCCCTCCTCGTGGTCGCTCAGAAGGTGCTGCGCTAAGAGCCGCCTCGTTTTGGTCCCGAAGGGGCACAGCCGACACAGGTGCGCCAGGTGGGTTCTCCGGTGGATCTCGAGGCCCTCCTTTGTGGCGAAAGACTCCCGGCAGGTGTCGCACTGGTCCTGAGGGTGCTCGCTCTCCCGGTGGGCCTTCAGCGAGACCTCGCCGTCGCACGAGTAGTCGCACCGCTCGCACGAGAATCGCACCTGGGGCCGGTGCGCGCGCCTCCGGTGGTTTCTCAGCGCGGCCTCCGAACCGAACGCCGCGTCGCAGCGAGCGCAAGCGTGCCGCTGCTCCCCGGCGTGGCACCGCGCGTCGTGCCGCCGCACGTCGTCCGCCGCGTAGCCGGCGAAGTCGCAGCGGGGGCAGAAGTGCGTCGGCCGCTTGGCGTGGACGCGCGCCTCGTGCTGCCGCAGTTTGGCCGCGGCCCCGAAGCTCTTGCCGCACGCGTCGCAGCCGTGGCGGCCGACGCCCGTGTGGAGCGACTCGTGCTCCTCCAGGCGGTAGCGCCTGGCGGTGCTGAAGGGACAATGCCGACAGCGGTGAGGCCGAGCGCCTTTGTGTTTGAGCGCCGTGTGCAGCGCCAGGCGGCGGTCCTGGCTGCAGGTGAAGGAGCAGAGCTGGCAACGCAAACGTTCGGCGCGAGCGACTTCTTTTTTGTTCTGGCCGCCGCTCTTCTCAGGGCCGTCTAGTGCCCCTTTCTGACTGCGCTCGAATGCACAGACGCCTTGACGTGTCTCTGAATTCCTCCCAGTTCCATCGCTGTGCTCCTCCACCAACTCCTCCTCCGCCTCTGGAGCGATCCGCCCCACTCCTTTCCTTGAGACCTTCCTGCAGTGCGAGAGGTGTCGCTCGACTGTTGTGCGCCTGCCTGACGAGAACTTGCACAGCTTGCACTGGAATTTCCCTTCCTTCTCGGCGTAGAGGGACTCCTGCTTGCTTTTGGAAAACTCCTGCTCCTTTGCGAGTCCGACCTTCAGAAGCGTCTTCGTCGGAACGTTGCTCGGCCGCTCTTCTTCTTGCTGACGAAATTCCGGATCGTTTGAACCCGTGGAACTCCGATTCAGAAGTTCTGTCCGTTGAACGTCCGCCGCCTCGTCAACTCCTTCGGATCCCTTCTGGCCTCCGGTGGAGTCGCCCTCAGCTGTGTCGGAAAAGCCCACGGATGCTTTTGTCTTTTTCTGTGGGAGCGCCGGGCACTTCTTTACAAGATGGCTGTCAAGTCCTCGCCTCTGTTTGAACTGCGCTCCACAGTCCTGGCACTTGTGTCCCGTCGTTCTGCCCCGGCACAAAGCCTGGCAGTGGCGCCTCAACGCGCTCTCCTTGCTGGTGACGTAAGAGCACGCGTTGCATCGATGAACGTCTTTGGTCGGCACCACGAGCATCTGCACCCTTCCCTCCAAAACCATGGCGTCCGCTTGATCCTTGTCGTGCTTCTTCATGGCTTTCAGGCGGATTTCGGATTCCAACGGCTTCTTATTCTCCTCGGGTGGAGGAGCGGAACCGATTGATCCAGCGTCCTTCTCCACCTCAGATGTTCGACGCTCCCTCGGTTCCACTGGTTGACTTGTATTACGCGGAGGCAAAAGGTTCCTATCCAAGTGGCTTTGATCACGCTCTGCCTCCGCCACAGCTACGGGGTCTTCCTCTGATGAAGAGGAGTCCGCCTTCTCTTGCGAGATGTCAAAGCCATTACGATTCAAATTGTCCGTGCTCGGAGCTCGATCGGTGCAGTGTTCTGCCGGACTTTGCGGAGAGGAGGTCTGATAGTCTGTGGTCGATAACGTCGTTAAGACGAGGGTACAGTACTCCTCGGGACTGTTCACAGATGGAGGACTGTCAGAAACACCTTCGTTAACACTATCGAAAGTAGCCACAGAATCCACCGTTCGTGGACCAGCTACGGATCCTTTGCCGGCACCGAGATCTGCCAAGCCGGGAGGACATTGAGACGGTGGGGGTCCTTCGGAAGTGGACGATTCAGACGGCTCATGACCCGCCGAGGGCTTTTCGTAAAACACCTGCAGGAACTCGGTCGAGTTCCTCTCTTTCTCCTTGGCGGCGTAGTTCTCGAGCCACGCTTTGTCCCCGGGTACGTAGCCGTGAGCTTTCCTCTTGTGCAGAAAGAGGCTGATGCTGCTGAAAGACGAGTAGAAGCAGAGGGCGCACCGGAACTCTTTCAGCTTGGTGTGTTTGCAGTTCTCGTGGTTTTGGAGGGCTTGTCGGTAGCGGGTGGTGTATGTGCAGTATTTGCACTTGAAGACCGACGGCGGTTTCTCCTCGCCGCAGTGTTTGGCCAACATGTGATTGCGGAGCTCGTATTTCCGCTTGCAGGCGTACGCGCAGATCTCGCACATGAGGGATTTGGCCTGATGCCGTAACTTGTGGCTGTTCAGCTGGTCCATGCGGTGGCAGCGGTAGGGGCACTGGTCACACCGATACCTGGGACGGGAGACAGGAAGGTTTGCTCATAACGACACCCGATGAACACCACGGGCAACGGTCGCACATACCGAGGTATATCTACCTGAGGTCCCCGGCATGTTTCCTCATGTGGACGTTCAGGTAGTGCTTCCATTTCGTGACGTATCCACATTCGGCGCACATGAAGTTCTTGTCGTCCGAGTGAGTGAGCATGTGCTTCGAGAGGTAGGACTCATCTCGGCACCTGAAGTCGCACAGGCTACACTTGTGGGGCTTCTCACCTGTTACAGAGAAAGGGATTTAAAACCAGGCCAAAGGCCACATGTAAGAGCATCAGATCCCGACATGTATTCATGCCTCACCGCTGTGCATCAGCCTGTGGCGCTTCAAGCCTCGTTTATGCGAGGTCACGTAGCTGCACTGGGGGCAGCGATGGATCTTCTCGTTGGCGTGCAGACGACCGACGTGGCGCTCGAACTCCACGGGGTTGAATGTGGCGAAGGAGCAGAAGTCGCAGCGGAGCTCGTCGCTTCCCGGGTGACCGTGCCGCTGGTGCCGGAGGAAGACGGTCTTGTTGGAACAGGAAAACTCGCACTGGGGGCAGTGGTAGGGGAGGTGCGTCCGCCGATGAGCCTCCATGTCCGCCTCGCTTCGGAAGACGGCGCCGCAGGCGTGGTGGCGACACTCCGCCGCCTCGACCCCGTGCGCCTCGGCCGCGTGCCGCAGGAGTTCTTTGCTCACGGCGCTCCGGAAGGAGCAGCCCTCCTGGAAGCAGGCCGCCGGCTCGCCGCCCGCCGGGACGTTGTGCGTCTTCATGTGGGCCCTCAGCGACCGGCTCTGGCGAAAGCTTTCGCCGCAGGCCGGGCAGGGGTAGCCGCGAGCCGGCGGCGCCCCGTCCTCGTCGGCGTGTGCGCCAGCGAGGTGTCGGCGGATGGCGTTCCGCTCCACGGCGGAGTATTCGCACAAGTGGCAGCGGTGGACCTTGTGGCCCGCCTCGCGGAGACGGTGCACGCGCAGCTTGCTCTTGCTGGTGAAGAAGCGCTCGCAGTCGGGACACTGGAGGCCGGGGTCGGGGAAATGGAGATGGAGGTGCTCCTGCAGGTGGGAGCGCATCGTGAAGCAGCGGCGACACTTGGGGCAGGCGTGGGTGCGATAGGTCTGCTCGGATCCCTCCGCCAGGTACTCTGGTGGACGAGAACATTCAGGAATTCATTTTCCACAAAGGATGTGACGAAAGAGAGTCGATTACTTTCCACTGACACATAAACACGCTCTTTAATCCCTGCTGTTCTCAGGGGGCAAAAACAATGGCGTCAGGGTCCCGGCCCATTTGATTACTTGTGTGTTTTAATATCACTGAACCATCTTATATATGCTTTAGTATTTAATACAACCACCAACCAAAAAAGCTGTTGCATTTCTATTATCCTTTATTGACAAATTGTTTAAAAGAAGCATTTTGCTTTTGGAGGAATTTTACTTATTCAGAAAGTGTCCCATGTATCGTCTATAGAGAGACTCAGTGCTCCATCTGTCCATTACTGTATTGTTTAAGGCTAATTTACAAGGGTTTGGTATCACTGAACCATCTTATATATGCTTTAGTATTCAATACAACCACGACTGCTATTCGCTATAACATACCAGGGGGACTGGTGTTCGTACCTTTGGATGGCGGCGATGCAGCGCCCCCCCCGGCTAACGTTTTGTCTCTTTCCGCTGCCTTTCTCACTCTTTTCATTGCGCGCCTTTGCCTCGGCACCTCGCTCCCGCCTTCTGTTAACGCCGAGGCGAGAGCCGGTTTGGGGATTAGCTTTCTCTTCGGCCTGCCCTCAGACGCCTGAGGCCGCTTGCTTCCATCGGCGCATGCGGCGGCTGCGGTCTCCGTTTCTATGAACGGATGCATGAAAAATGTTCACGTGAAATCTACTTTCCATTTTGGAAAAACCAAGCACAGGTTTAACGGATTTCTTCTGGACGTGTGCAACACAACACCGACTCTGTTTTACCTGGAGGGCAAGGGAGCTGGTGGCTGTGCTCCACTGGGACTGGAAAAAAACAAAACAAAAGAGCATCTCAGTACAATTGAAGAGTTTTTTTAAATGCAGCATGACAAACATTGGAACTAATGTGTTGCACAAATCAAAGCCGGGTCTTCAGTAAACACTGTTTCTGTGGAGATTGACATAGAAACGGCGGCTGCTTTCTGGAAGATGAAATGTCATTTCATTTCATTTTCATTTATTTATTTATTTGAACAGGCAGCTACACATTAATCAACCCAGGGGTAAATGTGTCCATGATAGCTACGGCTAAATTTCAACTGTAGTCCCTGTGGCCAGATATTACAGCCTTCAATAATGGAGAGAGAGTTTACTCACAGTAACATAATAAAAAAGCAATACACATACAGGTTACAATAAGATACTGGCCTCATCATAAAATCGTTTAAACAAACATCATAAAAAACAAAAAGTATATACACAATCCCTGAGGAAGAAGTCACGATTCATGTTTCATTTAGTTTTTGGTACAGGACTTTTCTTGAAATTACCTTTCGAAAATGTATTGTGACGAAATGTATGTATTTATTTAAAATAGACATAGGTGTCTCAAATTCAAATCTGAATGTCAAGATTCCACTCTTTAAAAAATAAATAAAATGTTATGTATTTGTGAAGCCACCATTTAAATTAATTTGAAGGAAAGGTATTGCATTTGTATTGCAAAGACAATAACACAACTCCACTACGCTGACAGTGGTAGACGATATTCTTTGCATTGAAATCCTCTTTACCATATCCACAGTAACTGCTATGAGTACCATGACATTATCAGGGACTATTTTACTCTCCGTCGTCTTGTATTTTCTTCTCCAGGAGACAAACCACAGTAAACAGTAAACAGACCCTCGACCTACCGCCTGTGTTCCCGCGGTCCATTCGGTCTGAAACTCAGAACATCAACCAGTCCATTACCGTCTGACAGCATCCGACTCGTCCACTCCACCTGTTCTGCTGCGGGCTCTATTTACATCGACATAGCACGTGTTTTTCTTCTGATAGTATATTAAACTGGCATCGATGCGCTAACAACACTGCTGGTAAAGTGAGCTATCGTTAGCTTCTTGTTAGTCGCTACCAGTCTCGGCTCTATGCTAGCTAATTATTTTCGTAAATTAGTTTGCAGACCGCAGTAAAAAAAAACAACAACCTCACGCGCTGTTGTATCCACACACAACATTAATCACATATTAGTTTGGGAGTTTTTTAGCTTACGAGCGAAACGTTAAAGATAAAAAACAAAGTAGGAACCAACGAGTGAGTGGAGGTAAAAACAGTCGGACCGATAGTCACCAAACACAGGAAGTGGAGTAGAGGTCGCTGTCACTACTGCGCACACATGGGTGATGTTTAGGAGGGTGAACCGCCGGTGTTGTCAAAGGAAATAAAAAGAGGGCTCACTGGAAACGACAACCCGAGACGGATATACGAGATGGAGATACATAAATCGGTGGAATATGACCGGATGCATCACTGGAAACTAACTTTTAGATATTAAGAGTCATGATTTCTGGCATCAGGTTTTCAGTCCGGGCTGCAACACCGATCACATGAGTTTGGTATAACGGCTATAGCGTCTGATTCCCCCGGTGGGTGAGTGCGCCTGCGCGCAGATACTATCAACATGCCGCTGTCGGACTTCCTGGACGGCTTGAAGGACAACCCGTACTTCGGGGCCGGGTTCGGGCTGGTGGGCATCGGGACCGCGATGGCGGTGGCCAGGAAAAGTGCCCAGGTGGGAATGATCTTCTTCCGCAGGAACTACATGATCACGCTGGAGGTGCCCTGCAGGGACAAGAGCTACCACTGGCTGCTGAGCTGGATCACCAAGCACAGCAAGCACACGCAGCACCTGAGCGTGGAGACCTCCTACCTGGCGCACGAGAGCGGGCGCGTGCACACGCAGTTTGACTTCCACCCGAGTCCCGGGAACCACATCATCTGGTGAGAGGAGCTCTCTCTCTATATATATACACACTGCTGTTCTATAGTGTGGGGTCCCTGAGAAATGTCCTCATTTATCAAAAAAGTACTTTTTTTTCAATGAAGATAACATTAAATGAATCATAAATCCTCTCTCTACATAGTTAATGTGTAGATGACTATTCTCTGGTGTTTTAATGAAGTCTCTTCAGAGGTGTGTAGAGGCCCATCTCCATGTTCTAGTGGTACATTGTGTTATCGCCTGAGAAGACTAACGAGGGGTAGAAAACCCTTTTTTATGTGAACGCAGCTGAAAACAGTTATGCTGGTGAGAGAAGCTATAAAACTGGCCTTCCTTGGGGACACAAGTTTGAAGAACAAAATAATATTTCAAATATAAATAATACTTTCTAACCTTGTGAATGTGTTAATTGTTTTTTTATATTCATTTTGCAATTAATCTGATAAATACAAGTTTGAGTTTTCATGGAAAACACAAAACTGTCTGGGTGACCCCAAACTCTTGAACGGTAGTGTCTATCTAAACTCTTATTTTAAAGCTACATTAGGTTGAAGATGTCCTATAAATACAGATATGATGCCTACAATTACAGATTTCTTGGGCGGCGCGTCCTCTGACGCTGTCGTGTCTTGTGGACCGCAGGTATGGGAGGAAGTGGATCCGGGTGGAGAGGACCAGAGAGAAGCAGATGGTGGATCTGCACACGGGGACCCCGTGGGAGACGGTGACCTTCACTGCTTTAGGCAGAGACAGACAGATCTTCTTTAACATCCTCCAAGAAGGTAAAGGTTTAAGCACGTGTCCACACACACACACACACACACCTCACAGCTGCCTGCCGTATAAGAGCTGCATCACACGTGTCTTGTGTTGCGCCCGTTAACCATTAAAACAATCCATTTTGTGCGCTTGTCATTTGTGTTTTTTTACAGCAAGAGAACTGGCCCTGAAGCAGGAAGAGGGGCGGACGGTGATGTACACGGCCATGGGCGGCGATTGGAGGCCCTTTGGGTTTCCACGGCGACGCAGACCACTCAGCTCCGTGGTGCTGGAGGGAGGCTTGGCCGAAAGGATCGTAGACGACGTGAAGGAATTCATTGGGAACCCCAAGTGGTACACGGAGAGAGGTAGAATATCATTAATTCAGTGCACAATACATTGTTTAATAGTTTTATTTTCATATATATTTAAATTTTATATATATATATATATATATACTTGTAATATTTTAGTTTTATATATATATATATATATATATATATATATATGTTTTTAATATATATAAATCTATTCCTATATATATATTATATGTATATTGAAATATTGTGTTTTTATATCATGACCCTTATCGTTGTGCCTGCCTGCAGCGTCTGTCAAGTCTTTCATGTTGTTACATTCACTGAGAGAGTAGAGATACCTTTTGGAAAAATAAAATAAAAACATGAGAACGTGAACACAGGAAATATGAACCTGCAAGCTGATTTTCATAAATGTCAGTAGTGTGCTTGGAAAATGGCGGCAGTGATGAAATGTCGTATTGTTGCTAAAAACGACACCATGCAAAACAACGTCCTTTTCTCTGTGTTTTAAAACACTTATTCATGTTTATGTCAACGCAGGCATACCCTACAGAAGAGGCTATCTGCTGTATGGCCCCCCAGGGTGCGGGAAAAGCAGCTTCATGTGAGTGTGCTTTAGGGTGTGAGCTCGTTTGGGCTGTAACTCCACCTCTGTCTCCGTCGGCTCGTTTGTAACTCCACCTCCGTCTCCGTCGGCTCGGTGTCTTGCAGCACGGCCCTGGCGGGCGAGCTGGGCTACAGCATCTGTCTGATGAGTCTCAGCGACCAGAGCCTCTCGGACGACCGCCTGAACCACCTGCTGAGCGTGGCGCCGCAGCAGAGCATCATCCTGCTGGAGGACGTGGACGCCGCCTTCGTCAGCCGAGATCTGCTTCACGCAGAGAGTAAGTCACGGGGGGTCAAGTCATACGAATATGGCTTGAAACAACACACTTACTAGTTTCTGTTTACATTGACTCACTTGAGAGGTTTTCAACTTGTATTTTGGGGCGTAGAAGAGGTTTAATTAACTTCTGTGATGGTTCAGACTTTGTGTTTCGTTCCCCTTTTTGAAGGCAATGTTGAAATCACTTTATTTATTTGTTTGTGTATTTATTTATTCATTTATTTGTGTATTTATTTATTCATTATTTGTGTATTTATGTATTCATTTATTTGTATATTTATTTATTCATTTTTTTGTGTATTTATTTATTCATTTGTGTATTTGTTAATTAATTTATTTGTGTATTTGTGTATTTATTTAGTCATTTATGTGTTTATTTATTTATTTGTGTATTTATTTATTCATTCATTTGTGCATTTATTCATTTATTTGTGTATTTTTTTATTCATTCATTTGTGTATTCATTTATTTGTGTATTTTTTTATTCATTTATTTGTTTATTTATATATTTGTGTATTCATTTATTCATTTGTGTGTATTTATTCATTTATTTGTGTATTTATTCATTTATTTGTGTATTTAATTTTTTTTTTTGTGTATTTATTTATTCATTTATTTGTGTATTTTTTTATCCATTTATTTGTTTATTTATATATTTGTGTATTTATTTATTCATTTATTTGTGTATTTATTCATTTATTTGTGTATTTAATTATTCATTTATTTCTGTATTTATTTATTTATCTTTTTCATTCATTTGTGTATTTATTTATTCATTCGTTTGTGTATTTATTTATTTGTTTATTTATTCATTTATTTATTTATTCCTGCGCCTCCCAGACCCCGTGGCCTACCAGGGAATGGGCAGACTGACCTTCAGTGGCCTGCTGAATGCTCTGGATGGAGTGGCCTCGTCTGAGGCCAGAATAGTTTTCATGACCACCAACTTCATCGACAGGTACAGTTGGAAGAGAACTTGTATTCACGACGTGTGTCCGAGCTAAAAAGAAAATGTCTTTGACTTTGACGTAATTCCACGTTGCCGCCCGCCGTCCCCTCCGCACACAGGCTGGACCCCGCCCTGATCCGACCGGGCCGCGTCGACCTGAAGCAGTACATCGGCAACTGCACGCGCCAGCAGCTCGCCCAGATGTTCCGCCGCTTCTACCCGGACGAGCCGGCGTCCGACGGCGAGCGCTTCGCGGAGCGCGCCTTGGCCGCCCACTCGGAGGTCAGCGCCGCCCTGGTGCAAGGACACTTTCTGCTGCACAAGAGGGACCCCGCGGGGGCCGTAGACAATGTCGCGCAGATGATGTAGCCACGGGACCGCGGAAGCGTTGGAAGGAGCGTCTGTTTTTGTACATTTTCTGGTCGAAGTAATGGTAGGAAGACATCAAAGACTATGTATGCAGTTTATGATTGATACCAAATAAAGACATTTCTGTTGAGAGCATTTCCATCATACTTCCCTCTATGGTAGACTATCAAGGCGTGCCCTTGAGCAAGGCACCCCGAGGCTCTGACCACTCATCTTCAACCTGCAACCAGCAGACCATGGCTCCTAGGGGCCCTGTCAGGAGCCCACATGTACACACAGGACGAGGACCCCTGGGACTTGTCCCCAAGTTATTTGCACATTTTTTTAAATATTGTTGTAAATGGTGTGTAACGGATCCTTGTGTATGATTTAAATACTGCTTATTAACTCTCTTTCGGTGACTAAACATGAATTAAAGCTCTTAAATAATCCCCACCGTTAGAGCGTCGGCCTCATACGGGTCCTTTAGAACTATTACACTTTAAATAAAATGCCCGTTTGTCCATCTGTAGCCGTACAGCCACATTTGCATTTCAACATAAAATAAAAGTGCGTTTTCTTTTAACCTATCAAAATAAAAGTCTGATTTAACTATAACGAAACACCTATGTATCATTGAACAGTGTTGGAAATTACATTTTTAAGCTGCAGAGATAAAAGTGGAGTCTGGTTTGAGGAAAGAGGTGATCATCACAAACAGGGGTCATGAGAGATAAATTAGATTAGATTAGATTAGTTTAGCCATGCTTTTATTAGTCCCACAGTGGGGACATTTCAGGAATCTATGAAGACACTTTTTTAATACAAAATATGCAACAATTATTAAAGATGTAATTATGTGGTAAGTTCTTGAGGAGATGGCCGTGGACTCTGAAGGTCATCAACGCTAGAAGAGCAGAAGGTGAACAAGCTTCATTCAGACAGTAGCCGGTATATTATAGTCAGTATATTTGCTACACAGTAGTAATATCTGAAGTCTGAGTGACTAAGATGTATTACTTTATTTATCCGTGGCTGCTTATCGTCCCATTAAAAAACCTGTAATATGCTTATATAAGGGGGAAAAAAGAGTACCAACATATATTGAAAGAAATATAAGAAATGTTATAAAACATGAATCTAAATACAATGAACTCGTCTGTTAATGAATTATAGGTGGTTTTCCATCTATCAAATTATATCTTCATCAAGCATCCTGGGCATCCATAACACCTCAGCAATGCCACAGGCTGATTGCCTCCATGCCACGCCGCATTGATGCAGTAATCCGTGCAAAAGGATTCCCAACCAAGTACTGAGTGCATTAATGGACATTTTCAAATGTTTGATTTTGTTTTGCTGTTATAAATCTTTTTTTTTACTTGGTCTGAGGAAATATTCTAATATTTAGAGATAGGATATTTGAGTTTTCTTAAGCTGTAAACCATAATCAGCAATATTAAAAGAATAAAAGGCTTGCAATATTTCAGTTGATTTGTAATGAATCCAGAATGCATGACATTTTTGTTTTTTTAATTGCATTACAGAAAATAAAGAACTTTATCTCAATATTCTAATTTTCTGAGACAGTCCTGAATATATATATATATATATATATATATATATATATATATATATATATATATATATATGAACATCGAACCAGAAGTTCTTTTTTCTTTTTGACACTGAGGACGACTTCAGGAGCAATGGCGCCGTCCTGGAGGTCGGGCTCGCCTCCCCAGCTCATTCCAACCGCTTACACACTGAACGTTTAACTTCTTTTTATATATTTCTTCCTCTTCAGCGTCTCTTCTCCCAGCACTTTAATCAGAGAGAGATTAACTTATTAAGTTTAATGATAGTTTGCAACCTACCCAAGCTAACAACTCTCCGCCTTTGATTGATGAGCTCCAGATGTGTGGGCGGAGCGGCTCCAGGTCGTCCCAGCTGTGCCGTGAGGGTTAACCGTTGCGTAAGTCGTGGCCCCTCCCTGCTCCGCCGGGCTGTTGGGATGTAACAGGAGCCGCCTGGTGTCCATTCTGCTCTCACTATGGCAGCGTGGTTGTTCCGCAGCCTGATGCAAAGGAATGGAGGCTGGCTGCTGACGGGCCCGACGGCCGTGGCCCGGGCCTGCTCCGGGGGGCCGGGGGGCCCGTGGCCCGCGGCCCGGGGCAAGCTTCGCACCGCGGACGACCTCCCGAGGGTCAGCTTCTTGGAGCTGCTCTACAGGATGGTGTTTCAGGGTTTCTACAACCGTTTGCATGAGCTACAGGTAAGACAGGCTTGCAGGGCACTGTGTGGCTTCTGGGTCACATGCACACGCACACACATACACACACACACACACACACACACACACACACACACACACACACACAGTGATGCACGGTTGTTTTTAATCTGCGGGCTTTCCAGAAATAATCTGCTAAAGAATCTTGGCTGCAACTTTTGTCTTTCCGCAAAGAAATATTAATGATTTACTCCAGGCATTCGTGTGTGTGTGTGCGTGTGTGTGTGTGTGTTCTATTACCTGTTGTTTCCATAGTAACCTCCACATGATAACAGCCAGTCTCAGCTGACTCCCAGATGACACAATCGCCTGCAGGATCACTTTCTGTAAAGAAAAGAATATTTATAGAAAAGAATATTTATAGAAAAAGTACAGAGAACACAATTTACAGATTGAATGACACACTAATAATTACACAATATACATCCCATGGAACAGAGATCCGGTGGGTAGATCGGTTACCTAACCGGCGGGGGGCACCAGGACACCCCCAGGTTGTGTTCTTTGCTTGCATTAACTCATTTTGTGGGCGGGGCTTGGTGTTTTCTGGATTCCTTCCACAATCACTGGAAGGAATCCAGGGGGGGCAGTTTGTAACAGAACAAGTGTGACGATCGCAGGGTACCTAAATGTAAACATTTATTGTTTCCCAGAAAGCCACACGGAACCAAATATGAGAAACCTTTTCCGGGATCTTCACACGTTGTATTTGACAGCGGCTAGTCGAGGATCTGCGTGGCCAGACTGAAGAAAAGTCATAATGCGTCTCTGGTTTTGTTCAGGGGGCCGGGCCAAATGTGGGGGCGGGCCGTATCTGAACCGCGGGCCTTAGTTTCGGGGACACTGGTCTTGACCCCTCAACTCACGGCGACACATCCCCGCCATCTAAACCTCACACCACCTTTCAGATCTATGAGAAGCGGCGATACGGGCCCATATACAGAGACGGACTCCATTTGGTGTCCGTGAACACCCCGAAGCTGCTGGAAGAAGTCCTGAGGAACGACGGGAAGTTCCCTCAACGGGGCGACATGTCGGCGTGGAAGGAGTATCGTGACCTGAGAGGCTTCGGCTACGGGCCTTTCACAGAGTGAGACCATACCGCCAACGGCCTAAAGGCTTTGGTTACCGGAAGGAATGCACATCATACAGCCTGTACTCTTTTCCCAGGGAGGGGGAGAAGTGGTACAACCTGAGGGTGGTGCTAAATAAGCGCATGATGCATCCGAAAGACTCCGCGCAGTACGACGGCGTCATCAACGATGTGGTCGCGGCCTTCGTCAAGAGGATCTACTTCCTGCGTCGGGGGAGCCCGACGGGGGACTTGGTGACGGATGTGGCCAACGAGCTCTATCACTTCTCGCTAGAGGGTATGTAGAGACGACTTGTACGCGGTGCATGTTCCTTTAAATCTTGTACTAAACCTGTTTGTACAGCGTTATTGATGAATTAAAGGGCCAGCGCATAGGATTTGGTCACTTTCCCGGATTACAACCGAGTGTAACTTCTTCTGTGTGCCACTAGTGTAGGAAAAGTACAGACGCTCGAGGGGTCCATCTAGAGTCTGTGTTTGGTTTGTCCGTTCTGAGCCACCGTAGAAATGAGGCGGACTCTGTCAAGAGGACTTTCATCCCAAGGTACCATGGAGATGTTCAGTTGAATAGAAAGCACACTTGATTATTTATCATCCATATCCGCACATGGTCTGTCCACCCCTAAATGGTACATGCTAGCCCTTTAAAACATAAGAAAATATAGATATACTATATTCAAAGTTTTAGAACACCTCCATTTCTACAGTTTTGATGAAATGTTCACAGTTTACATTTCTGAATGTACTCTGAAATTAAAGCATAGAACAAATTATCAATTGGAGATACAAAAAAGAAAAATGAATCTAGATCTTCAACTCATCAAAGTATAGCCACCTTTTGCAGATATAGCAGCACACAAAAACATTTTACTTCGGAAAAAGGTAATGAAGGTAATTAACCAATCAAGGAGACAGAGGTGTGGCTGAGGGCAGGTGAAAGGAATTAACTAATCAAGGAGACGAGGAGTGACTGAGAGAAGGTGAAGGGAATGAAACAATCAAGGGGACAGAGACGTGGCTGAGGGAAGGTGAAGGGAATGAAACAATCAAGGAGATGGAGGTTTGGCTGAGGGCAGGTGAAGGGAATGAAACAATCAAGGGGACAGAGGTTTGGCTGAGGGCAGGTGAAGGGAATGAAACAATCATAATCTTAACCTCAGGTATTGCCGCCATACTGTTTGAGACGAGGGTCGGGTGTCTGGAGGAGGAAATCCCCGCGAGTACCGTCGACTTGATCAACGCCATAGCCCAGATGTTCGAGAACAACATGGCCGTGTTTGTGATGCCCAGGTGGAGCCGCGGTCTGCTGCCCTACTGGGGGCGCTACGTTGCAGGCTGGGACGGTATCTTCAGCTTTGGTGAGTTTATTTTAAATTATTTCTAAATATTATCGTCAATTCTCCTTTACACATTTTGGGGAAATGCACAATGCCGTTCAATGGTTTGTAAGAAAAATGAAGCCGATGTTTGAATGCCTTGAACATGCATTCTTTCTAATGGCCAGCAGGGGGCGACTCCTCTTGTTGTATAGATGCCTTCGAGGGAAGGATTCTACTTCTCACTTGATTTATTACCTCAGTAACATTGTAAACATGAGTTAATGGTGTCAAATACTACTGTCAAATCTTCAATACAGCATAATATTCATTTAGTAAATTATGTTCGTATTAGAGTCAAATGGAGTATGCTTTGGGGCGGGGCTACCTTGTGATTGACATGTCGCTAACACACCGTTTTCTGGGAGTTATCCGTGTTTTCGTCTTACTACTTTAACCTTTTCATTCCTTTATATTCCTTATTTAGCATTTGGTTGGACTAAGCTCCTCCCTCTAGTGTCATGTTACTATATTGTTTTACACAAAGGGTTTGTTTTGTAAATGAAGAACATTAGTCGGTCCAATGGTTCCAACCAGAATGGAAATTGATACGGCACAAAGGACAAAGATCCCCCTGAGTTCAATAGTAATAGAACACATCTATGGCTGTACCAGTTTGGCTTGCTCAACGGCACCTCGGCAGTGCCATGCCTTTGAATGATTTCGTATGCTGAGGCGTTTCCTTGATGTGAATTACATGAGAAGATCTTTTTCCGTGTTATTTCAAGTTTACTTTAACCCTGGCTGGCACAGAACATGCAGAAACCTGGCAATTAAATAATATTTCACAAACTGTCAAAGTACTTCACTTTTATTGGTCCAGTCATTTATTTACTGACTTTTCTTGTTTCAATTAGTTTTATTCCGTCTGTGTGTCACGTCTGGTGTGACCTCCTGTCTTTGTGTGTTTTGACCCCCCCTGATGGGTTCCACCTGTGTGTAATCACCCTGCTCGCTTTACATAACCGGAACAACATTTTCATTGTATTTTGTTTTAGAAACAGTTTTTTATATTTTATATATATATTTAGATTTTGCAAGTTAACAGGACTTTAAGGATGCAATACATAGGGAAATGAGAAATAGAAGGGACAACTAAAAACGGACCAAAAAAAAAAAGTCAGCATCGGTACCAGTGTTTTTAATCAAGTAGAAACAGTTTTTTAAATAAAAAATAATAAAATATATATATATATATATATTGACTTAAAGCGACACTATGTAACTTTTCCTACCTTAAAATAACAGCTTGAAAAAAATTGTGCCACTACAATGACTTTTAAAATGTTGATTTGCGCCTCCGCCACTGCCATGGGGGGTCTGTGGCCAGAAAACTGCTGAATGTAAGATTTTTTGGCCGCCCGGTCGCAGGCTGTAGTACCCGGATGTACGGCAAACTCTCACTAGACCCCCTCCCCCCCACGTTAAATACCTGAAGGGGCGCTAGCCGCCCTACAAGGGAAAAACAAGTTAAAGCGACACTATGTAACAATCGTACCTTAAGAGATTTGCTCCTCCTCCACTGCCATCGGGGTCTGTGGGGAGAAAACTCGGCTATGTAACATTTTGGAGCCGCCCGGTCGCAGCCGGTAGTACCCGGATGTACTTCGACCTGCTTTCTGGCAGTGATTACACAACGTCACATTGGTGCCAGTCCACGCTCGCAGCTACAGTACGTCTGGTCATCAATACAAGTGTACGCAAGGCTGAATCTATCCTAACTGGGTATTTACGACACTGAAGTAAACTTTAAATACCTACAAAAACCGAAGGGGGCGCTCCAAGGGAAAAACGACATAATGGGGCTTTAACAAGACAGGACTTTAAGGAAACAATACAAAGGGGAAGGAGAAATAATAGGGTAAAGAACAACAAAAAATAGATAACAAATACATCTTTAAGGTTACATCATCAAGTCAGCATTGATATCAGTGTGTGTTTAATCAAGTAGAAACTGTTCTTAATTGAGTTTATTTTTGACGATAACAAAAAATGCACTTTATTTTTTAGCTAAAGCGTTGATTGACAAGAAGCTGGAGGTCATCCAGCAGCAAGTGGACGACGAGCGGGAGGTGGAGGGCGAATACCTCACGTACCTCCTCTCCAACACTCAGATGAGCATGGAGGACGTGTACGGCAGCATCGCCGAGCTGCTGCTGGCTGGAATGGACACAGTGAGCGTGACACGGAAACACATTTACAACTGAAGAGCTCCCGATGGCTTAAACCAGGGGGGGAAACTCATTTTCAGCCTCATGGCTGAACTCTAACGCTGGGTTTTTGTAACTACTCCCGAGCATATTGTTAAATAACTGTCTTTGCATTTGATTTTTTGTTATTCAAGTTAAAAAATATTGTACATTATTGTACATTATCAAATTAAAATTAATATATATATATATGCAAATTTCTTGAATATTTAAAAATAAATCAATTTAATTAAATTAGATTTTAACCCACATTACTCTATCAAAGATCAAAGGCATTTTATTACATTTACCTAAAATTACTGTCAAAATAAAAGCACTGGATATTATTATAATATTTTTTATTTTTTATTTTTAATTCATTTTCTGTGCCCTGCAAAACAAATAATAATAATAATAATATACAGTGCTTTTATTTTGACGGTAATTTGACCAGATGCGGCCCACGGCCTTGTGTTTGACCTCCTTCCCAAATGAGTGAGAAAGAGACAGAAAAAAGAGAAGAAAAAAAAGTGCTGTAAATATTTGTTATATAATTACCTTTGCGGTTTTCACAGCTGCACCATTCATAGGCAAGAGTTTTACTTCAGAAATCAAATTTTGTGTAGGTATATTTCTATTTCCACTACCAATACTTCGATAAAGGGTAAAAAACGAGACATTACCACCTTCACTCGTTCTACGACTCATTTTTAATCCATCCCGATTTATTCCGTTTATTTTATAGAGCCTAATAACATAAATTACGAGTTTTCCTCAGAGGGCTTTTCAATCTGTACCCTGACCTTTGACCTCACATCGGATCAGGAAAAAAAAAATCCAAAGAAACATAAAGACAGGAGCAATAGACGTCATTAAATGATGTGTCCTCTTCTTTATGTGCGGTACACGGGGACCTGATGACGCGTCTTCGCCGCCAAGACCTCCAACACCCTCACGTGGACTCTGCACCTCCTGTCCAAGCACCCCGAAACCCAGGAGCGGCTTTACGGAGAGGTGTCCGCGTTGGTGCTGGCGGACCGGAGCCCCTCCGCCGCCGAGGTCACCGGGATGCGGTACTTAAGGGCCGTAGTCAAAGAGGCCCTGAGGTGAGAACCCTGCGGCAACAAAATAGGTAACCCCCCCCCCCAGCCTGAAACCAAAATGACACGATGCGTCCTCGTTTTCTCAGGATGTATCCCGTGGTTTCTATGAACGGCAGGGTCATCGCGGAGAAGGAAGTCACCGTCGGTGGATATCAATTCGCCAAAAAAGTGGGTCTGCTTTCTGTTTTACCATTTTATTGTAAAAATTTTTTTTTTTTTTCAGAGTTTCAGTTGCTTATCTCTTAATCCCCCCCCCCCCCCAACCAGACCTCTTTCGCATTCTCCCACTACGCCATCACCCACGACGAGGACGCGTTCCCGGAGCCGTTCGCCTTCAAGCCGGAGCGATGGCTCCGTGACGGCCGCGAGAGGCCACACCCCTTCGCCTCCATCCCCTTCGGCTTCGGAGCGAGAGGCTGCGTCGGCCGCCGGATCGCCGAGCTGGAGATGTACCTGCTTCTGTTCGCGGTACGTGGCGAGCGCCGCGGCGTCTACGTCGTCACGCGCGTGGACGTGACGGAGAGCCGCTGGGATTCCTCGAGGGCGAACACAGCGTTAGCATCTTTTCCGCTTCGACGATATCGCCAGAATAACTTTTCTTTACCCGTGTGCGCATTTGCAATTGTAGAGCAGCCAATCGGAGCCCCCGAAAATAATCCATCTTCAAACCATGGAGCCAATCGGAAATGCAGACGACGTATTCAGGTCATCCCTCAAGTAATAAGCAGTTTTTTAGGGCCTTTTTTTCAATGTTTGTAATCCCACAATATATATCTATATATATCTCCCACACATGGGAAGATGGGTTTACTTTGGCTTACGTCTTTAAAAAAAATAGGTACTATATTACTTTAAAATGTTTAGTTTAGTTTAGTTTTCATAAAAACTAGTTAAAAAATGTAGAAATTTCCAATTTATGTGAATCCTACCAGACGATTTCAGTATGAGAGTAAGTTAAAAATGCACTTTTTGTTCCTTTTTTTGGTGACACTGACATGCACCCTCAACATAAAGTTATTACGGACAATATTTGAGCAAATAATTCCCTTTTTATTATCTTCGGTGTAGTTATATTTCTGGCCACCCGACACATTTAAACTGAAACATTGATCCTGAAAGTGCCGAGAAAACCAAAGAAAACTAAACTTAATAAACTAAAAAGGCTAAAATACTCTAAAAGATTTGTTTGTTGTGGGCGTGTCTCTTCACACTGTCACTTTAAGCATTGTTGGCATTAAAATATTTGATTAGTGCGTCTTTTAAAGTTGAAAGTAGTTTCTGTGTAATAGACAATGCAACACAAAGGTTTGTGTGTTGCTATGGAAACATTCAGTTAGGTCTTAATAATGAAAAATGACTTAAATAAAGTTCATATTGTTTCTTCCTCCAGGTCGTCCGGCAGTTTGACATCAAACCAGAACCTAACGTGGGCGAGTTGAAGAGCATCAACCGCACGGTCCTGATACCGGACCGACAGCTGAACCTCCACTTCGTGGACCGTCGCCACGGAGACGCAGCTTGATTTTCTTTTTATTACCTTTTGCATATGCCTTTGAAATGGAAAAGCTTTTATATCAAGGTTGTACGCTGTGTTGGGACCGATCTGGAACTGTACTGTATTATTATTATTATTATGATTATTATCCAAACCGAGAAGAGCAATATTAAGGAATTAGAAAGAGTTTTAAGATAAAGAGGAAACATATATTTATATTTACCTGGCTCACTTTAGTTCAAAGTTGGTACTGTGTTTTTATAATGAGCTCCTCTGTAAAATAACACTCACACAATAGAGGTAAGACTTTATTTAACCTTTTGAAACCCACCCGATTTTTGAGGTTTCTGCTCGAAATTACATACTCAAACTAAAAAGGGTGTAGCTCTGCAACCACAACAGCTATTTGAATAATGTTGGTGTTATAATAAAGGGAACACATGTGAGCTTTGGTTCAGATCTGTAAATATTAGTATATATATTACTGGGTAAGAGTAAATAAAGATGAAACTTCTATGAAAATAGAAGTTTCAGGTTCGATTAGAAAAAAAAGCACTTTCAGGATGAATATCTCCTGGATGGATGCAGAGAAAATCCTCAAATCACCCAGATAATAATACAACGTGTGAACAGACTCTCTACAAAGTTCAGAAAAAAAAAGCAGAACAATAGTTGGAGACTTTTTAGTAAAGACAATTTAGGCGAGGTCTCTAAAATGTGCATTTGGGAACATTGAAGCACCATCTGTGCCATTTGACTTTTCTCATTTATTTCACTTTAACTTTTACTTGTGGTGTTCAATACATGCAAATACATCATTATGTGGCTTTAAAACAGTAAATCAAAGATTAAAACGAAGTGGTGCTGTGCGTAAAGCCGGTTTTTTGGATCTGTCACAGTGCAGCTGTTACGCCGCACATATCTCCGCCGAGGAAGGGCGGATTTTAAAGAATCACACGTCAATGTCGCCCAGCAGGAGGCAGCATAGCTGCACTAAAAAGAAAAAGAGCCACTGAACTCTGCGCCGTGTGCAAGAACTGATCTCAGGCCAGTTGTTTGGCGGATCAGCTGCGAGACTGCAGCCCACATGGGGTCTGAGGACTATTTGCGCACGTGGTGATACCTTCTGGCTTTGAGTGACAGCCTGAACCGCCAATCACACACAGGCATTTGAGCAGAGGTGAGAGAGAGTGAGAGAGGAGGGAGAGGGAGAGAGAGAGAGAGAGAGGAGGTCAGAGCGCGCGCTGCAGGCTACCTGTTTGACTGTCTCAGGGGAACTTGAAGTCACTTCACCTCAGTCGCGTGGCGGCTGTTAACGAGCGCGGGAAAACTCCTCGAAATTTCTGAAAACAACAACAACAACAACAACAACAACTCCCCTTCTAAAAGCTCGCCTGACGTCACAGCCATGCGAGACCGAGCGCGCGCGTCCATCGCCTGTTTGAGCTGAACACAGTCGCAGTGAGTGCTGGAAGAGGAAGAAGAGGAGGAAGAGGAGTGTGGTGGTGGTTGTTGTTGTTTTGAATGGGTTTGGACGTGTGCGCTCTGGGTTTGCTCGGATGGGATGCACCGTGAGCTTCATCTTCTGTGAGGAGGACTTGCTGCAAATGCCTATTTGCATAAATGAGGAAGAAGAGGAGGACAAGGAGGAGACGACTACGAAGAAGAAGAGGAAGGTGAAGGAGAAGAGGAGCCCCAAGAAGGTAGGAAGAACTTCGGAAAGTGGCAAGTGTGGGCAAGGAGTGGGCGTCAAGCGATCGTGCAGACTTTGAGTGCGTGTGTGTGTGAGTGTGTGAGTGTGTGAGTGTGTGTGTGTGTGTGTGTTATCCAATGTATGCTTCATAACCCAATGCACTCTCTTCAAGTCTTGGATTCAGATAAGAAGTTTCGACCTTTGGTCTTAACCTGTCAAACTCAACATAAAGAGTTCACTGAGTCCCGTGCGCACGGCGTGAGTTTTAAAAGTCTGAATATTGGGTCGTCGGTCCTGGGGTCCAGGTGGTCCGGGGCCGTCGGTCCTGGGGTCCAGGTGGTCCGGGGCCGTCGGTCCAGGTGGTCCTGCAGCTCTAGTGGAGCTCACATACCTGCAGTGACCTCCGTCACTCAAGACCGGCTGTGATGACGGCCAAGAGGGCACTGACAAGTCCCAAGTTCAGTCACGCCTTGGGGTTGTCGTCGGCGACCCGTTTGTGGGCGTGTCTGTGGGCGTGTCTGTGGCGGTCAGTTGAACATGGTGGTGGAATGTGGTCAGTGACCTGTACTGATTCTCTCTGTCTGACCTCTGACCCTCGCTTCTCACTGCATTAAATTTAATTTATTTAGCGCTTTTTAAGGTATTTAGAGACACTTCACACGTTGCATACATACACCGTAGACACAGCTACAGGGAGCAATTCAGGGTGAAGTGCTTTGCTCAAAGGCACATCGACTAGGACCTTCCTTGCTTCCCTACACCTATAAACTCTTCTCTTGACCCAATCCACACATTTAAACTTTTAATCCGACTTAAACTTAAACCTACCTCCAGTCTTGAAGGTGCTAGATTCAAAGCCCGTCATTGCCTCCAACGGCTCTCAACATGGCGACGGCTGCTAGCCGCTAACGGCGCAAACAATGGCAACAGCGCAGAGAACGCTAACGGTGTGTACCTGACGACTCGGACAATTACCCTAGTTTTATTACCTAACTTCTGGACTACGTTACATTACGTTAAGTGTCTTGCTCAAGGACAAATCGACTAAGGCGGGGATGGAACCGTCAACCCCCTGACCCGATTTATATGAATCCACACGTGTTAATTTTTCACACATTTAAAAAAAATGTCCTCCAAGCATTGCATGTAGATAAACACACATCACCCACCTCCTCAACTGCTCTCACAAAGGGAAGAAAAATCCCCGTTTTGACAATAAGTCATGTGACTTGTGCCGCCATGAAGTCACGATGCCAAATTGTAGCTAGAATGAGCCCCAGGTACCGGTGAGTCAGTTTGTGAGTTATTTGATCCTAAAGGATTCAGGACTTCTTTCTTTTCTGAATAGGATGTGAGTCTGGCTGTATTAAAGGGCGAGTGAGTAGAACTATTAACAGGACTGGAATATGATATTCATAATTATGTTTTCATCAGTGTGTAATCACGTGAGAACCGTGAGAACGAGCCCTTCATATCGACACCGGGGGGCAGCTCCTCTTCACGGAGTCGGCCCTGTTTCCGCCATGTTTCCGCCACCGTGTTTCCGCCACCGTGTTTCCGCCACTGTGTGTTACATTATTTTACGATATGATACGGTATGTTACGATAGGTTATGGTATGTTACGATATGTTACGATACGATACGTTATGTTACGATAAGTTACAATATGTTATGGATATGTTATGTTACGGTATGTTACATTAAGTTACGATATGATACAGTATGTTACGGTATGTTACGATATGTTACGGTATGTTACGATATGTTACGGTACAATACGTTATGTTACGATATGATACGATATGTTACGATATGTTACGGTATGTTACGGTATGTTACGGTACAATACGTTATGTTACGATATGATACGATATGTTACGATATGTTACGGTATGTTACATTATGTTACGATATGATACTTTAGAAAAACAATGTGCTCTAATGCCAAAAGCAGCTTGTTGCTCTCCACCTGCTGCTGTCATGACGTCATTAAGTCCAGGGAGTGTCCATCATTAACATAAATGATTACGTAATTCAGAAAGTAAATTATAAACTTTCCTGAAATTCTGATTGATCGGATACTACACTGCTCTTACAGCTTGTGACATCGCTGTCATGTGAGCCACAAACTGTGATGCTGCCGGCCGCCGTCTGGCTTCCTCTGCCCCCGGAGTAATATTAACATGTCAGGGAGGACCTCTCTGAGCGAACCTTATCATGGTCTTGGCAATAATCGAGGGCGGAGGAGTATTCGGTGAGTTTTCCCAAATGTGTCTGTGTGATTTAGCGCTGCAGCGCTGTCAGATGTTTAGCTACCCCTTCATCAACTCCATCCATCTCGTTCCCAATGCGCTCATTTGACATTATTTTAATATTGGGGTCCTGGAGCTGTGGCTGTTGAAGCTTTTCTCTGGGAGGTTTGGCCAAGTTTAAAGTCTTTTTGAAAACTGCCTAATGTAGCTGATAGTTTATTAGCTATTGAAGCGAAACATAAGCAGCGGTTATAATATCCTATCTGTATCCTAAATACAAATATGTCGGTGTATCCTTTTTTCCCCAAATTTGTTTCTTATCTGAGCTATTTCCAGATCTCTCCAGAAATACAATATGAACTGCATACCTGGATCACTGTCCTAGATGCCTGCATACCCAGACAGTTGTATACTTTATGTGAACCACTATAGCTCCTGTGCTGTTGGGAAGTAACACAAAATACACTTTTCCCAGATATGCCGACTCGGGAAATAAATGTTTCAAAAGGGTTTCTTTGCACACCATTTATCTTTTACATGCTGACGATCGCATCGGAGGTGTGCTTAGGTGCAGAGAAAATGCTTCCGGTCGTAATTTGCTCCTTTTTATACGTGTGGTTGTGGTTTGTGTCCCATAAGAAGAAGTAGAAGAAGAGACTTGGGCCGGAGAGGCTGGGGGGGCGAGGAGCTTTTTGAAGAGCGATAACAATCGTCCAGAAAGTAAAACCCTCATGTTAAACCAAAGTACACAGCCGAGACTTTGAACCAGATGAGGGATGGGAGGGGCAGGGGGGGGGGGGGGGAGTCTTCAATACGCTTCAGAAAGAATGTGTGCTTTGTTGTGTTTCGCATCTCGGAGGTTTGTTATATAACGGCAGCACAAACCCAGGAGGAAGGCATGAAGGGAGGATGATGCATTGGCCTGTCGGGCCTGAGAATGGAGAGAATGATACTTCAGTTCCTCGTTTGAGTTCAATTCTTTTCCGTATGACCGAGTTCCAAAATCTTTTGCTAGCTCCCCCACCCTGATATAAAACTGAACATCAACAGCTGATGTGACATAAAGCAGCTGCTCAGCAAGAGTGAAACAATCACAAGAAATGTTCAGATTATACTTTAATGGGAATTCTCGCCTTTTTTTTAATTCGGCCTATAATTTGGTCGGTTCGAATCCTTTTTTGTATACAAATAAATAAAATGGACCTCAATACATAAGTGTGTAGAGGCCTATCTCCATGTTCTGATGGTACATTGTGTTATCGCCTTAGAAGACTAACAGAGGGGTAGAAAACCCATGAGAACCCTTTTTATGTGAGCGCAGCTGAAAACAGTTATGCTGTTGAGAGAAGCTCTAAAACTGGCCTTCCTTTGAGACACAAGTTTGAAGAACAACATCAATATTTACAATATAAATAAAAAAATATAAAAAATTAAAATAATAATTATATATGTATATATATATATATATATATAAATACATATATATATATATATATATATATATATATTTATATATATATAGCTGTACAATCATGCTTTATGATTTCACATGCCAGCCCTAACTAGCCGGGAGTTCAGACTCTCACCATAAGAAACTCCGCCAACTATTCCCCTCCGTAAGAAACTAATCCTCATTTCAGCTCGATGCCCGTCAAGTCCAGCTTTCTCTCGCCGCCCCCGTTACCTGAATTCCCACCACAGTGTCAGGCGGGGGGAGGGGGTGGGGGAGGGGGGGTTGGGTGGGGGCTTTCCCCGGGATTTGAAGATTTTCGATAACAGGTATGCGGCGAGCTGAAAGTTACCTGCCGCCCCCAATATTGCATTCCAGCGGGGCGCTTTAACGGCGAGGAGGAAACAGTGCGCCCTCTGTGCGCCGCGGCTCCGGGGGACGCCTATCATTTGGTTTCGGGCCGACCCGCCGGCACCGGCCCGCACGTGGGCCCGCGGAACAAGACCCTCTCTGTGTGTTCCTCCGGTGGAAAGGTGCCCAGTGTGCGCTTGACCCCGGGTGAGTGCCGCGAGGCCTCGGCGAGGGTAACCCCCCCCCCCTCTCCTTTTACCTTTTTTTGTTTTTTTTTATGTACAAGCACACAGGAATTTAACTTTTTTTGTATAGCGCCATTCTTCGCATGAATCCGCTCAGTGGATTTCACTTGACGGCGTTGTGTAAAGGAACCAGATAATAAGAGAAGATATCAAAGACACACTGCGGCTGTCCTGATGTGGTCAGCCGCTCCCACATGCTGATCCCAGCTGGTGGAACCAGACAATATTATTATAGCACACTTTTTCTCTCCTCCTTGCAAACTTTTCCTGGAATTGGATAATATGCTAAAAAGCAGAAGACTGCAGGTTCCGTTGGTGGGGTGGACCCGTATGGAGCGGGGGGGTCCGGTTAGAGACGCTTCACTGCTTTGTTGACAGCTTGTACACCGAGTTAAGGGGGGGAATATCTAAATAATGACAAATTCAGACGGCAGGTAAAAAGATAATGCGCCTTAATGCAGTGAGGCTCTCAGGTATTTGGGCTTAACGTTTTCTCTCTGCTGAATCAACACACGTGCGCACATGATTTACGCCTCCCTTCTCTTTTGTGTGTTTTGTATGCGGAGGTAAACCCTCCATGGAAATGTCCCCTATTCACAAGTCATGTAAAACGTTTTATTATGAAACCTTTATTTAATAAGGTGAATCCCACTGAGATTAAACGTCTCTTTTTTGAGGGAGACCTGGACAAGACGGGCAGCAACATAGGAAACACGTAGTTACAAACAAACAACAAACACGTAGGTACAAACAAACAACAAACACGTAGGTACAAACAAACAACAAACACGTAGTTACAAACAAACAACACAGAAGTTAAAAGAAACTAAAAGTTAAAAGAGACATAAAGTGACATAACAGTTAATTTAAGACACATTGCCATTTTTCGAAACCTGCCTCCATTTCTTTAAGGATATCTTTTTTAAAATTTGTAATCATTCATTTCAAATGTGTTATCATTAATAAATCACATGGACACAATAACTCCTAATGTGATGGAAGGTCTGCACTTTCAAAATCTATCTCCAAAAAAGTAATAAATGCTGATCAAATAAAAACATTTGAAGAATAAATCTGCATGTCCTACTGTCTGCTGTGTGTGTCGAGGAAAGGGGGGGGGGGGGGGGGGGGTTCAGGCCGGGTTGGGAGTGTCGTGAAGTCTCGATATGCAGCTGTTCATCACACCAGTGAGTCGAGGAGACTCACAGCCGAGGGAAGAAGCTGCTCCGTGTGTGTGTGTGTGTGTGTGTGTGTGTGTGTGTGTGTGTGTGTGTGTGTGTGTGTGTGTGTGTGTGTGTGTGTGTGTGTGTGGGGGGGTAATGTACACTTTGGCATTGGTACATTTCTTTCAGCTAAAAAAAACACCATTCAAATATAATGCCACATACACATGACTACAGGGTTCACACAGTCATGGGAAACCTGGAAAAGTCCTGACATTTAAAATGTTTTATTTCCAAGCCTGGTAAAAATAATTCCGAAAGAAAATAAAATCCTAAAGTTTTGGAAAAATCATGGATTTTTTTTATATTTCTAGATTAATTCACACGGCTTTGGAATCCTTATTGGTAGTTTAAATAGGAAATGTGTCACTTTATATTTTCACTGAGATTTCACAATTTTTTGCTCATGAAAGTTTGGTTTAAGGTCCTGGAAATAATCCATTGGTCAACATGTTATCAAATGTCGCGTTAGATGGATTCATCGATAGATGGATTACTTCTTGAGACGACGGCGAGCATGCAATCCTCTCATAATCTGAGCCTTTAAAAAAAAAAAAATCCATTGTGGAAGTCGACTCCTTCCAAGGCCTCCTCGTGGTGAAGAAGCAACGTGTGAATCCGATGAGCGGACATGTCTTTTCCACAACGGCCCTTTTCAAGACGTTCCGGGGGCTAGCGATGCGTAACGCGCTCCCACAAAGCGCCGCGGAACGAGAAGATAATGGGACACAAAGGGCTTCTCAAAGTGTCTTTAATTCACTTGGCGATGCACAGTGGGTAGAATGACGGATTAAGGCACAGGGGCAACTGTATTTACCCCCCCCCCCCCCCACCAGAGTCACGGTTGTGTGCCCCCCTCTTCCTTGGAATGCAAAGCGGAGGCCTCACTTCTCCGACCTCGCGGCATCGCTGCAACATAATACACCCCGTTTAGCCACATCCCATCCGGCCTCTTGTGGCTTTTGTGTCGTCCGGTGAATGTGGCTTTTATGCTGCAGTTTTGTTGATATTTCCCTACGTGGGGGGTGGTGTTGGTGTGTGTGTGTGTGTGTGTGTGGGGGTTCTTGTCTTCTCCCGAACACTTGGCAAGCCGATGTGGCATTTTGCTCTTGGCAAAGTCGTAAAAGAAAGCCTTCGTAGCCGTTCACAACACTTCCCAGAGTGATGGACGGGGAGCTTGGCTCCCCCGTCTTTTTTTCATTTCCCGGGGGTCTTTTTTTGTCCTGCCACAGGGCTCCGAGGGTAATCACGTAATCACTGTGACGGTGGGGCAGAAGTTCGGCCCGATCGTGTTTTCATCATCGGGAGAATGTTTTTGCGGACGTAATGAATCGTCTTTCGACATGCTGCATTTACTCTGAATACACACGGGAAGAAAGAGTGTTTTTCTCTCTCTCTCTCTCTATTTTGTACCAATGGTCGCCGTTGCTCGTTCGCCCTCGTTGCCCTTTTTGAAAGGATAGGTATGCACTCTTAGGAATTTCAGAGGTATTCGCACTGGAATGTGTGCGTGTGTGTGTGTGTGTGTGTGTGTGGGGGGGGGGGGTGTGAAGGACAGTATGAATAGTAACCCCAAGGTCTATACTCACCGTCACAGTAGAGTAGAAAATACACCGTTGGATTGCGCAATACTTAACATATGGCCTCGTGAACACATTAATGTCCTTATTTCTTAATATTTTTACGGAGGAACATAACTCTTAACATCTATTGTTGTGTGTCTCAGAGTCAACACAACAGGTGATTGTTCTTTGTCACGCAAATTATTATTATTGGAAACTCGATAGCCCTCCATAAAGAAATCCCCGTCCTGATCCGTGTTTATGGGAGCGTGTGTGTGTGTGTGTGTGTGTGTGAGTGTGTGTGTGTGTGTGTGTGTGTGTGTACATGTCCCGTCCGAGGCGTCAGGCAAAGGAATCTTTAATTAAATCACACTCTTGGACCCGATGCTGCGCATGTGTTGCACGCGCCTGAAACCCTACACGAGCGTCCCCGGCGGGCCACACGGGGGTGTCGGCCACGCGGGGTTGGAGTTCTTTATTTACGGTGCCGTCCCTCTGGTTGCATTCGTCCATCAGGCTGTAAGTCTGTGGGCGGGGCCACCGCCGCTTTAGGAACGCTTTTATATTTCGTTGTTGTATTTGTTGAAATGCTCCTCGCGTCTCTACGGCAAACGATGAATCAAAAGCTTTGACCTTGAAAAAGAGAAAAAGGGTCCTGAACCTGCTGCTGTAGAGACAGACAGACAGACAGACTGTAATGTATATAATCATCAGTCATTTATTTATTTATTTATGTCATATATTTTCGACGATATACACATATACACATTATATAAATATATATATATATATATATATATATATATATATATATATATATATGTATATATTATATGAATATAATTATATATATTTATATCATTATATATATATAATGATATAATTATAATATTATATTTATATATATATATATATATATATGAATATAATTATATATATTTATATAATTATATATAATGATATAATTATATTAATATAATATATATAATTATATTTATATATATTATATAAATATAATTATATAATTACATATATATGTATATAATTGTATAAATTATATACATATATATTATATATAATATCACAGGATTGAGCTCCATTCATTAGTTTTTAAGTTGGCTGTTCGGTTGGCTAAAGACGAGGTCGCAATTCAGCGGCATATATATATATATATATATATATATATATACATATATATATATATATATATATATATATATATAAATGTCCCCACATAGTAGGCTATAGATATCATTTCATATTCATAAGCTACTATGTGGGGACATTTCATAGTAGCTGTCACCGTGTTTCGGTGGACAAACGATGTCTTTCCTTGTTACTCATCTGCCTACACTTATACCAAAAACTGATATATCGGCAAAAAATATACCAGGCTGGCTCTTCAGTGTAGCTCTTGTGTCGCGTTGTTTTTATCCTGTAACGTAGCGCGTGGCACCGCGTCAACCGTACGTAGCGGCCTCGATGTAAACACTCTCCAGAGATATTGAATGAAGCACCGACGGGGTATCGGGCAGAAAGCGACCTTGTGTCTGAGGTTTTACGGACTTTCCCAGACTGTAACAATAGCATATTGGATTACCTCCAATTGAGGGGTTTTAACCTCTAAGCCCCACTTCATTTTGCTTTCACATTAGTATTATTGCAGACGTCCTGAGAACATAAGCTGCCACTGCTTTGCCTGCTGGCGTGCCCGTCTGCTTTTGGCGAGCCTTTGTGACGCGACTAGCCGGAATACCTCTACACCTTTTTCTTTTTTGGGGTATTGTGTTGTCGGTGTCTGTTTATAGCCGTGCAGCAACTCGGCTTTGAGGCTAATGTTTCCTCGGGGTATTCATTCCGAGGCATTTATGCCACACGACCCTTTAATTAGACACAATATTTGCATTGTTTGAATTGTGTTTAATCCCAGGGTTGAGAGTGTTTTACTGCTCGTCTCTGATTGGTTGGGGCTCCTCACCACAGATAACGATAATTCAACAGTTGTAGTTAAGTGCTCGCCTTCAAACGCTTCGAGATGAAAGCCAGCGAGCTGTTAGGCTTCATTATCAGTCTACTGCAACACTTCATATCATTCCTTTGTCTGCACTTTCTCTTTTGTCGCACGTTACTGAGATCTCTTTAGTCATTTTGGGAGATTGTCTCGCGTCTCATATTACCCATAATCCTCCACTGTAGCCACGTCTTTACCACCTGCCGTCTGCATTCTTAAATTTGGTATTCACAGGACACCATCCAGAGGCCCAGACCCTCATTCACACCACTCACACATACTGCTGTCATCAAAAAATCCATATTCGTAAGTAAGTATGTAGAGGGTTCTTACGGTCATGGAAAACCTGGAAACGTTATAGCATTTTAAAATGGTTATTTCCAATCCTGTTTAATAAATACTTTAAGAAATTGAAGTGTTTTTCGACAATGAGCTTGGTGTCTCTAAGAGACTTTGGAAAGGTTACTTTCCATCACACGTACGACCACTTAATGTGACTTCCAGACATTTTCCAAAGGATTGATTGATTGATTTTCCTCCCTTTTTTGGCAGCAGGTGTTTCGCCATTCATGCGATACCCATCCCTATTAAAGTGTCCAGCAACAGTAAATCCAACGTTTCTGATATATGGTATAGGCTCAACTTTTTAGGTCAAATAACAAGTAAATCGAAGCACCATAAAGGAATCCGAAAAAAAACTGGTTTGCTTCCCATTCGCTCAGAGAATGGCCAAACACGACGACTTTTTTATCTGCTTGGGGGGGGAAACAACGTGTCACGTGGTTGGCTTGGTGTCTGCGCTGGTGTCGGCCATTTTGAAGACAAGCAGATGTGAAAGAAGAAGGAAGACAACCAACATCTTTCAAGCGGTGGCTCTACAGTCACAACAATGGCCGAGTTCTGTCTTTGATCTGAAGCCAGTTGTTAAAACAAGCTCTTCGAAGTGGTTCATGACTACAGTATGATTTTTAATAAGTGTGTTTTTAACCAGCAGATGGAGACATCGCCATTGACTCTCGCCCAATCTTTTTTTTTAAAAAGGCGGCAATATAGATGTAAATGTATGTTAATTTATGTATTCTGTCCTGTGGTTCTTGTCTTCTTTATTTCAATATATGCGCGTCACATTAGTCTCTATCTCTCTGTACATTGTCACCAAGACGTGTTTCCAATGGCAATGTAAAACAGCCCACCCACCAACTGTTGCTACGCTTTGATATGAAAGCTGCTGAATTGCAACCTTGTCTTTTCTCAACCGCACAGCCAACTTAAAAACAAATGAATTGAGCTCAATCCTGTGATATATATATATATATATATATATATATATATATATATATATATATATATATATTTTAAAATAAGGTTATGTCTCAAATTTAAATATCAGTATCTGCTGTGACAACTTTTAAATGTCCCCACATAGTAGCCTATAAATATTAAATATATAATTATATATATATATATAAATATATATATATATATATACAATTATATATATATAATTATATGTATTATATATATGTAATTATTTATATTGATATACATATAAATATATATGTAATCATATATATATATATGTAATTATATATATAAATATAAAGTTATATAAATATAATGTTATATAAATATATATATATATATATTTATACATTTATATAAATATATATTTGTATAATTATATAACATTTTATAAATGCATATAATTATAACATTATTTTTGTACACTATATATGTATATACACAAAAAATTACCCAAAAGTGACAAGTCTTTCAATGTAGTGAAAGAGAAGCCGGCTGCCCGATGCCCGATGTCCGCTCAGTTCAAAGCCCCCGGGCCGAGGTGGCGGCTGTGACGTCTCCATCCTTCTCTCCTGCAACATGGAACAAGGTCGGCTTCTGTGGAGTTGATTCAATTAAAGCGGACAAAAGGCCACTGGCACCACGACAGTTATGGGTGAAGTGTGAATCCATGTGATGGACACACACACACACACACACACACACACACACACACACACACACACACACACACACACACACACACACACACACACACACACACACACACACACACACACACACAACACACACAACACAACACACACAACACACACACACACAGTTTTTTTCTATTTTATTTACGTTTACGTTTTACGTTTACGTTTCTCCTTTTTGTCATTTCCAATGTTTTGTTGTGTTCTTTTTTGTTCAGTGAAAAACAATAAATAAAAAGCTTTTAAAAAAACCACACACACACACACAGAAAAACATACACAGAAAAACATACACACAGAAAAACACATGCACACATACACAAAAAAACACAGAAAAACATACACACAGAAAATCACACACTGAAACACACACACACACATACACAAACATACACACACACAAAAAGAAAAACAAACACACACACAGTCTTGTTGCCAGTCAAGCGTGTTACATTTGCATAATGCCCGGCTACTGGCCCCGGCTCGCCATCGCCATGGGTTACAGTCGGTGCATGAAGAAATGCCTCCCTGTGTTTCGTGAGTGTATCTGGTCTGAAGCCGACAGGCTTGTAACTGGTCCTACCAGCACCACACACACACACACGCACACAATTAGTGTATTACTGTGCGTGTAAAGACCCTCCTTGCTTCCCTACGCCTATAAACTCTTCTCTTGACCCAATCCACGTTTAAACTTTTAAACCAACTTAAACTTACTTCCAGTCTTGAAGGTGCTCAATTTAAAGCTCATCTATTGCCTCCACACGGCTCTCAACATGGCGACGGCTAAGCCGGCTGCTTGCCACTAACGGTGCAAACAAAGCTAATATTGTCTTCCTGACGACTCGGCCAATTACCCTCGTTTTCTGGACTACGTTACATTACGGTAAGCGTCTTGCTCAAGGATGCATCGACTAGGGCTGGGATTGAACCACCAACTCCCTGATTGAAAGACAGACCTGCCAACCACTGACCCAGAGTCGCTCTGCTTAGTTTCCTATTTTACGTAACACCACATCTTTTTTTCCCAACCCAAGTACCTTCTGATGCCGAAGGTAACCCGAAAAGCCGAAGCTCAGTAAACCGACATCGGAAGCGTATTTTGCAAAGAGACCAACTAGCGGTAATGTGACACGTCCAAAATGCACGGCGTACCCAGAGTGGATGTATTGTTGGACCCCAGGAAAGGTGCTGGAGGACTGTTGTCTTCTGGATCTGGGATCTCCTCCGGATTCTCCGGGAGAGGCCGATCAGGGTTGTTCACGGGCTGCTTTTCATTTACTCCAAACCTGGACCAGTCCCAAGAAAGCCAATGGATGCATGCCACTTTCTAGTCTCTCAAAAATGAGCACACAATAAGAAAAGAAAAAACTAAACAGTGAGGGACTGAGCTTTCACACAGATGTTCAAAGATGTTTTTACCAAATTCACATTCTTTTTAATAGTCGTCACCCGAGGATTGTATAGACGTAAACCATCCATCTTTAGGGATTATACCTCTCGTCCTTGATAATCTGCTGTCATTCCACATACTACATGATGTCTTGCACATGTGGGAATGTAAATATTCCCAGAGGACGTTCTCATCTGCTCTTAACTAGGGATGGGTATCGTTTCGTGTTTTTTTCCAATACCGGTGCTAAATCGGTACTTTTAAAACAAGACCGGTTCCTAAACAATTTCTGAAACAATACTTAAAAAAAGAAGAAGCACAAATCAACGATTGGCAATGAAGACATTAAAAACCTCTTCGGCCCTATTCCCTGTAAAAGCCGTTCTTATGGAGCACTGACAAACAAACGGGTATCAGACTGTTGCACTCATAGCTAGCTTAAACATAGTTATAATGGCTAATTTATTATTTTACATGACATATTATTGAGTTACAGTCAACGTTACGGTACTAATCTGAGTTAAGGCTGCTCTTGTCATCATCGGTCTTCACGTTTTCAGGACCGTCTCCGTATTGGCACCGGTTTTCGGTACCCAACCCTACTCTTAACGCTGCTACGTTTCTTTGTAAATCCTCAAACCCAGAGTGGGGCTAAATGGGGGTTTTGTGATTGGTCGCCTGCTCGTGTTTCCAGCCTGGCTTTAGCCACGTCGTGCTTCTTTACGCTACCAAAAGGAAGTCCTACAGTTTGGACCTTTCCTAAAATGATCCTCTTGAGATTTAGTGATTGTACAGACCAGCAAGGGGGGGGAAGTCGGGACTTAAGCCCCCGAATCGGTTCTATCTGCGCTACAGAAACGACTTTTCCTGCATCGTGGTTTAAAGTGTGAGGTCATCCCCCAGCACACATGGCAGGGAGGAGTGCTCTTAACAACACAGACACATTTCAGGCATGTCAGACCCTCCTTTTGGCAGCAGCGTTCACCGAGGCCTCGTGGCTTAGCACTTTGAGGAGCGATAACAATCATCCAGAAAGTACTCCCCCCCCCCCATCCACCCCCACCTCGGCATGTTAAAACCTAAGCACACACCGCACACTTTGATCTAGCCGAGGGGGGCTTGGAAGGGCTTTATGGAGAATGAAGCCTGTATAGTTTTGGCTCTGGGTATTTCAAAATGTTTCCTTCTATAAAGGCATTGATGGAAACTCGGCTCGCGTGTTGCAGATGTCAACAATATTCTTTATTTGTCTTTAGTTGTTTACTAACATTATGTGGTTATTACGTTTATGTAAAAGTGTGTTATTACATACATACACTACCGTTCAAGAGTTTGGGGTCACTTAGAAATGTCCTTATTTTTCATTTTTTTCAGTGAAGATAACATTAAATGAATCATAAATCCTCTCTCTACATATGTGGTAAATGACTATTCTCTGATGTCTATTGAAGTCTCTACAGAGGTGTGTAGAGGCCCATCTCCAGTGTTTTAATGGTAGTTTGTGTTATCGCCTTAGAAAAGAGGGGTAGAAAACCCTTAAACCCTTTTTATGTGAGCGCAGCTGAAAACAGTTATGCTGGTGAGAGAAGCTATAAATCTGTCCTTCCTTTGAGCGACAAGTTTGAAGAACAACATTAATAGTTAAAATAAAAATAATTATGTCAATGTCTTGACAATATTTCCTTTTAATTTTGCAATTCATTTGATGAATAAAAGTGAGTTTTCATTGAAAACACCAAATTGTCTGGGTGACCCCAAACTTTTGAAAGGTAGTGTATTTATACATCAAGACATATTAAGGCATGTAAAGACATAGTGTCCGTATTTGGTATTGTACAAGAACCAATTTAGACCCCCATGGATTTTTAGTGATTAGTAAATAATGATGAATCTGTGTGGTGGGAATGAATTATGGCTCTTGGATCAGTGTGTGTGTGTGTGTGTATGTGTGTGTGTGTGTGTGTGTGTAAGCTGCCACCGTGTCTACAGCAAAGTAAACACCACTCCATCACAACCTTGTAAAAGTCCCGAGTGGCGGAGCGGAGTAGACCGTGTCACGGTGTTTAACGTCACGCCGGGCACGCTCCGCTTCCCGAGGGCTCACGGACGAGCGGCCATGAATCCGTCAGGTCCGCGGCGGTTCCCATTAAGGGTCTGTTTAAAACAACAACAACAATGGGGAGGCCCTGTTTGGCAGGGAGTTCCTTGGTTAGGGGGCGACCTCTTCACCTCCGCTGCCGGTGCATTGACTCGTTTGCCTTTTGACAGTCCTCTACCCAGGCATGAAGTCAACACAGGTACCAAGCCAGAGCCGGTTCATCTTACTCTATCTTTATATTTGACTTAAAATGCAGATCCCCACCCCGTGCGGATTAATTACACAGTCTAACATCAACCATCACAGTGTGAAATAAAGTTTTACCGACGATCGTTATCCGCCAATATTGAGTAAAATATGTGATTCAGGACATCTGCATTCAAGCTTTTCCTAGTCGATAATCTCTGATAATGTTGCACTGTAAACAACCAATCCGTGTTTTTAAATCATAGAATGTATGTGTATATATATATATATATATATATACACATACATTCTATGATTTAAAAACACATATATATGTGTATATATAATAGTCCCTAAATAATGCAGTACCCTACATGAAATTATATATATATATATATATATATATATATATATATATGTGTGTGTATAAAACACTATGTAAGAAGGTTCAAATGAACGGGACTGTGGCAGCATCGGTAACGGACAACTTCATGGAAAATTAGTACCAACCGAAGGTAAATAGTCATTTATCATGATATGTAATCTCTTAAAACGTAGTGTTGGTGGAAAACTTGATCGGCGATGAGTACCGGTGGCAACCAAAAAGCTGATCAGGGATCTCTAAAAGTTATTTTTACTCCCTATTTTTTAATTTGTGCTGATCCGATACACAACTGATCCTAGATCTGATCCAATCCGCGAGTTTTATAATTGGTTTCACCACTAAAATTAAGTCAATGGAGTGAGTTTTAATGAGTTCAAACCCTAAACATGGAAGCATCTGGAGAAGTTTCTTTGTCATTTGATCGTCACAAGAAACAAAACAATGTCATCGAGCAAACATCAGCTCCTGGAAGTCTCACTTTCCATGTGACGATGTCCTGACTCTGGCTTTCCATAGTGTGCACGCACATGCACGCATACGTATGTGTGTGTGTGTGTGTGTGTGTTTCCCGTTGCTAACAATGCAGCTCAGGAAGTACGTCAGGATAAGGGCCGGACTGCGAGGCTCTCTCCGGCCAGTGCCTCCAACTTTGGGGGGACAACAACGTTGTCTTGTTAATCCCACTGAAGCCGGTCCGCTGTTGGATCTGTGAAAGGGAATTACGTCGTCTTCAAAGACAACTCTGCGATGTCCCTCAGGCTGGTGAGTGCTGTTGTCATTTCTAAACCGTGGGGGGTCAGGGAGTTGATGTCCGTCCAACCCCAGAACACCAAGCTGCTGGGTTTGCTCGTTATTACTGCTACTTTTACGTACCGTGATGGAAATTAATCTTTCCAATGTCCACTTAACACATTTAAATGTATTTTAAGTGTTTATTCAAGAGAAACTTTGATTATTCAATTGAGAGAGCTCCGCCCCACAAGCGGTGAGGAGATCTGACATTCAATGAATTATTCCAAGTTTCTGTTTAATAAATACTTCAAGACATTGAAGTGTTTTTGGACATTGAGCTTGTTGTCTGGAAGAGACTTTGGAAAGGTTACTTTCCATCACACGTACGACCACTTAATGTGACTTCCAAAGGATTGATTGATTTCCGGCCTTTTTTCTTTGGCAGCAGGTGTTTCGCTATTCATGCGACGCGTCAATAGGCATGTGTGTGTGTGTGTGTGTGTGTTTTTTTGCTACAATTCAAAGATCTGTCATGACATTGTGATGGCTGAGAAGGGGAGGAAGTTACTTGCTCCAAATACTGGAGGATCCAAATGCAAGAATCAAGAATATCGTCCTCAGTGCGTGACGAAAAACGAACGTTCCTCATCCTAGCTTTTATAAAAGCTGTCGTTCGTGACTTGACCTGATGAAACAGGTGTTTCATGGCTAACATTTGTGTAGTCGACTTCAGAGACGAGTTTCTCTTCTGGACCTTGACGTGGAAGTAGAACCCTGTTGGACAGCTGATGACATTACGGCCGACGACCGGTTCGCGAGGTGGCCGTTTAAACGTTGTTTAAAAATATATAAAAATATATAATTATTTATAATAAATATACTTATTCAGGCTTACAGTATATGAGCAATTCTCATAGAAATGTCAATAATAAGACTATACTAGGCAGTAGTCTACGGATTAAAAGAGATTTTTTTGAACAAAAAACAAACAGAAAACATAAATCAGACAATTATATTCAATTGTCTTTTTATTTATTTGTGTTTATTAATTGTTATAATTTTTTTAAACTTCTTAATTCTTTTGTAATAAAAAATATATTTGCAGATTTTTTTAGAGATAGGACACACATGACAAAGAACAAAAACACAAAGCTATTAAATCATCAGAATTATGGGAGCATTTTTTGCCCTTCTAGTGATATCAGGGGCAAACTTATATTTCTTAGGGGCAGTTTTGTCCTTTTCCGTTCGTGTGTTTCCAACACTGTGTGAATGTCATCTAATCTTCACACTCGCGAGAGCTCAATTCAGCAGCGTTCTTTTATCAACCTTCATTTGACCTTCATGAGATTGATGAAGGAGACACGTCATACTTTTAAAATAACACATTGAAACAATGGATATGCGGTCTACTTCTCCGTGCTGTGGGCGTTCCTGCACTTCTTTAGGGAGGTGAAGACAGACTTCACTGGACCTCCATGACTTTTCATCACCTCGCCCCACTTCCTGTTCATTGCTTCATTTTCTTTACGAGGCAGCCCAAGGACCACTCAGAGGCTTTTGGTGGTCCAGGCCAGTTTTCAAAGGTGAACTGGTCACTGTGGGTACTTTGTGTTGTCTAATTAAAGCTTGAATAGCTCACCCCTGCCCTTTCATAATACATCATTTGCTCCCCCAACACAAATGAACCTGTTAGGAATCTTTTATTATTTACTGGTTTCATGGAGTCCAGATCTGTTCCTGACAAATTTGAAATTGGAGATTATTTTGGCGATTGTGAATAATTTCAATGTATTTAATGTACATTTGGACAACCTTCCTATAGGGGGGCAGGATCACTGAGATTTGAACCTGTGGCTTTTTGGGAGCTTTTAAAAATATATACTTGATATTTTATTTAGGTATCTTTACAGAGATACAACCTTCAACGGTAAGAATGCACAATGCACAATAATAAAACATGCAAACAAAGAAAAATTAATCATGGCTGCGGCCGAGAAGGACCATAAGGAAACACAAAAATAAAATGCAACACATATATACAAGTTTAAAACTAAGTTAAAGATACCCTGTGAATAGAACTATATTCTGTACTAGAGATCTGTCTGTTGGACTGAATTTATGATCGACTGACAACGTTGGTGAAATGTTGCATGGTTGCTTTGATTTTTTTTCTTTTCCTTTTTTATAATTATTTGGGAGCTTTTAAAGTTCTTTTGTGCCTCCTTCCCTTGAGGGATTTAAGGCCGAGAGCCGAGATTATAGCTTTTCTTAAAAAACTGTCTATTTCATATTTTTGTCTCCAATCCGGATTTAAATCCCCCCATGATTGCCAATTTGCCCAAAATTGTTTCCATCTACCGTCTCGAGATTTGAGCGACGCCTCTTTGCCCGCGTTCCAAGATGAAATGAGCTTTTCTCTAATTCCCTGTGGCTTCTTGCCGTGATGTGCTCACATTAGCCCAAAAATGGACAACTTGGATCAATAGTGGGAGTGGCAGGAGGTAATCTCATTTATCACAGACACTTTGTTGGGAGGGGGGGGGGGGTTATATTGAAAGAAATAGGACTCTAATATTGGGTATTGAATATATTTAATTCTACATTAATAAGTGTCTTTGTGTGTTTAGAAAAGCACCATATAAGTTTGAATTATTATTGTTATTACAAAGGCAAGGAAGTTTATGGTCATTTCCAAACGAAAGGAAGTCGGTGCAGCAGTAACGGGTAAAACATGTATAAAAACCCTAAGACAGGACATTCTAATTTAAAACAATTACAAATAAACAAGAATAACTATAACATAAAACATCAATGCCGTGAAAGTGAACCAGTGTCGTATCTTTGTGTATTTTCTATTATGACTCCTGGGTAGAGATAATGGAAACCTAGACGGCTTTAAAACATATTGTTTTTGGAGTATCATGCTGGATGTTGCTGATTGGGAATATCACATGAAATCGACCAATGGATACCAGCAGCTGAGACCCCCCCCCCCCCCCCATTCAAAGCATGACCGGCCACTTCCCCTCTTCATTCTCTCAGGAACAATGGCCGTGACTCCCCGACCTCTCGTCTGGTTTCCTAGAACAGACAACAGAGCCGACGTTGCCAAGATGGAGACTTGGAGCTCATTGTGAGGCAGGAAGTGCGTTGCACTCGCTCCTCGCTCTGGAAACCGGTGCACGCTTTTTGTGTGCCAGTGTTGTGTGATTGTGTAATGTTTTTGTGGGACAGGAGCAGGGGAGGAAATTTACTTTTTTCTTTCCCCCACTGACTGAAAACCAGGAGCATTTAAAAAGAACTTTATAAAACTTGTGAAATAGAAAAATGTCCCCCAAAAATAATAAATATACTTATTTAAGCGTAAAGTATACGAGCAAATGTCATAAAAAACATATTCATCGTTTTTTTGTTGATTTTTTTTTTTTGAGCACAAGAAAAAACAGAAAACATAAATCAGACAAATATATTATCTCAGACAATCTATTTTACTCTTCTTTCTTTGTGGTTATTTATTGTTATTACATTAATAAACAACTATTAACACGTTGTTTTTTTGTAATTCAAAATGATATATTTTATTATTTTTTGTCTACCGACCTAGTAGACGCGATACAGATGAGACGCACACAACAAAGACAAAAGGACATCACGGGGTCATGTTTTGCCTCCTCGTGGTGTCAGGGGCCACGTTATATTTCTCAGGGCCAGTTTCATCCTTTGCCCTCGTGCGTTTCCCACGCTGGACCGGAGGCGTGCAAATAAGTATTCTACGGCGTTCACTTCCTGTCTTGTTAGCAAACGAGCTAGCTGCCGTCCGACTGGGGGGAAGTTAGCCGGCACAGCTTTTTCCTTCCAGACACCTCGCTAACATTTTAGGGGCGTGAAAGCTGAAAACCAAGGCAGCCAATCAGGGCGAGCGAATGTTTCCACCAAAACATCACAAGGTTTCCGTCTCTCATTTCCCGCCAAAGGAAAACAAAGAAGAAGAAACCGCCTGTGCACTCGGCTCCTCTTTGATTTTTTATGGATAAACGATATTTTGGCCACATTGTGCCAGAAAATAACGCCAAAAAACGCCGCGTGAAAACCAAAGCGTGTTCGAAGACGGTCTTCATCGTGAACATGAAATACATCTGACTTTTTTCTTAGGTGTTTTAATTCCAGCTTCACTTTTTAACCATTATTTTAATTTTATTTACCAGGAAATGCCTCATTGAGATTAAAAATCTCCTTTACAAGAGTGTCCTGGCCAAGACGGCAGCAGTAGCACGTCACATAAAGTTTCAGACAAGATAACATAAAACAGTGACAGACAATATAAAAAACAAAGAACATGAAATAAAACCAAAAACTAAGACTCAAGTCAACACGACCCAGCTTACACAGGAGCACATACCTCCGTCATAGAAAACATTTACAACTAGATGAATTTCCCTCCAATTCTTCCAATCTATTTCTTTTATTTATTATCCTCATATATTTAATAATGAAAGTAAGAAGCCGGTTCAGTTCCTGGCTCAATTCACTGATTGCGTCCGTCGGTCTTTATCGTAATAAGTCCGAACACACACTATTTCACGATTGGTCTGAAGCTGCCAATTTTCATTAGGGTCACACCCCTCCATCCCCCCCCCCCCTCCTCTGACGGCTACAAATCGGCAAATCGGCACCCTCCACCGGGAACACTCATCCTCCCGCCGCACCTCCACTTTTCTAACCTCCATCTCTGCTCGCCGTGTGTAGTCGCTCGCCCCGTCCTCCCCGTGGATCTCTCTCTCTCTCCGTCCGACGGGCAGTAATCACGACGTCGGCTGGACGAGTGCCACATTCTGTATTTGCGGCTTAATTGCCGGGAATTCATCGTCACTCCATTCAGCATCTTATGTTCAGGGTTATTTCAGTGCTCCAAGCTTCTCTACCCCCCCGCCCCTTCTCTACAATACATTTCAGACCCCCTCCTCCCTTTTCCATCCCTATAAGTGCCTGCTTCCTTAACAGACGGCTCTGCCCCCCCCCCCCACACACACACACGCACACGCCCACGCCCACTTCTGTCTTCCCCTCTTTTAATCATTTTCCTCCTCGTGCCTTGAATGGAAGAACCTGCAGCACCCAGAAAGAAAGGAGGAGAGGATGGAGGGGATGGAAGGGATGCCGTCGGGATGCTAGGCAAGTGAGGGAAGGACGCATCTTAGGAACCTCCTCCACCTCACTTCAAGGGAAACTTCTAGTCAAAAAGGGAAACGTACCACCAGCACCCATCCAAGGATTCACCCCAGGACTGACTGCCTAGGGCTCTCGTATGGACACTTGAAGGACAGGCGTCTAGAGGGAAGAGGAGACGAGGAGGAGACGAGGAGCGGCAGCTGTGACAGCAGAGGGCGTGAGGAGGATGGGCGGTCTGGGCTGGTGTCTAGCTTCAGTCTTCAGTTGGGCAAAATTCTTCTTCTTCTACGTCTTCCCATTTGGAAAACCGAGGAAAAGCAAGAACGAGGTACGGTACGGATGTTAGATGTTGTGTGAGTTGGATTTTTTTTTTTTTTGGGGGGGGGGGGGGGGGGTTAAGATGAATGCACGTGTTGAATTTATTGGCTTTAGGATTTTCCCGATTGCAACAAAGAGGAATAAATCTTCCAACTATCAATCTTTCAGCCGACGGCGTTCAGTCTGGCGTTGGTCGGGTCGCCCCCTAGTGGTCCAGACTGGAACAACGGTTGAATGTTCCCCTCATGATCCGGGGGTCTCCTGCAGACTCTCTTTGTGCACATGGCTAGCGTCATCAGCGGGTACAGAATCGGGTCGCTCACGACTTTCGTTTTGGTTGCATTATTTCTGGACTTTGCTTCTGAGCGTTAGCACGTAGCACGTAGCACGTTAGCATTCAGCTCCAAGGACCAGGAGTACAGCTTCGACGCGTCCACCCACTGCGAAAGGCATTCAATCCTTCTTTTGTGAATGATGACGCACCATATGAAAGTAATAATCTACACTCGGTCGTAGTTTATTAAAATGCTAAACGTTAGCCGGGCTCCAGCTTCTCGAATGTGAGGATGTGCTGAATATCTAGAAGAAGGAGAGAAAAAAGATCAGGCGATTGTTTTGATTGATTTCAGTTGAGAGTAATTCTGAATGATCTCTGCATTCAGACTGCAAGGCGGTGATCACGCTTACTCAGAACTTAAATGAACCTTTGTCTCATACTCGTGACTTTCCATGCGATCAACTCTAATGTTGACCCGATGACCCGGTGACCTGAGGTAGCGTCTGACTCGGGACGGACAGGACCGTTGCTCACGCCGCCCACAATGTCCCCACAATGTCCCCGCAATGTCCCCACAATGTCCCCACAATGTCCCCACAATGTCCCCACAATGTCCCCACAATGTCCCCGCAATGTCCCCGATGTTTCCGCCTGCAGTGGCCAAACGACGATGGAAATAAAAAAATCATATTTATGTGACATGAGTGAAAGGCACAGAGGATGACACGGGCTGGAGAGATAAGCACATTAGGGGACACACACATACACACACACACACACACACACACACACACACACACACACACACACACACACACACACGCACACACGCAGACCAGGATATTGCGAGTTTGCCTCGGCTCTCTTCCCGAACAGATGTCTGAGCACCAGAGACATCAATCTGACAAATGCAGCCTCTGCTCAGTGTTTTAGCACACACACACACACACACACACACACAGACTGAAACACACACGCACGCGCACATACACACACACGCTGAAACACACAGAAAAACACAGACACACGCAGAAGAAGACGACACACACACTCAACAAAATACACACACACAGAAAACACAAAAAACACCCACACAGAAAAACACACATACACCCACACACATTGACACACACACACACACACACACACACACAGAAATTCACATACACACACACATTGACACATACACTCACACACACGCTGACCCGTAGTCAAAGCGTGTGATTGGTCGATGGCTCTCTGGATGCTGAGAAGAAGAAGACTCGTGGTCGTGGCGTCGGGTTCTAACGGAACACCTGGAACATCAAGAGTTTAAGAAATGTTTATCTCCAGGCCTGGAAGAGTCCTGAAAGTCATGAACATGTGTTTTATTCACGTTTACATACGCTGGGTTTGGAATAGTTCATGTATTTTGTGTTGTTTTCATGGGTTGCTGTGTTAACGTGTTGCTGTGTTAACGTGTTGCTGTGTTAACGTGTTGCTGTGTTAACGTGTTGCTGTGTTAACGTGTTGCTGTGTTAACGTGTTGTTGTGCAGTGGCG